>JAYXIM010017509.1:0-28853 GCA_037575425.1 Anastrepha fraterculus
AAAAGGATTTGAGTCAGAAACAAAAGTCAAAGAATGGTGTCACTTTCCCTTTCCCCAATCTTTCACTTCCAGATGCTGCAAAATAGGCCAGTATGTCGGGAGCAAACGTCCAAAACGTGTGCAAAAGTGATCATGTAAAAATATTGTAGGAACGAATCGAAATGATAAGTCAAATAATAGTGATAAAACACGTGCATGAAAATTATACAGTCAAGGCATTCATAAATATGGCTGGGTGGTTATGGACGATGAAATATACGCCAAAGCACACTTTAAATAGATTCAGCACACTGAGTTTTATACTGCAACGAAGAAGGAAGGAGCCCCAGGTGCCTTTAAGCCAAAATTATTGGACAAGTGCACTAAAAAAGTTTGGTTTGCCAAGCCATCTGCCAGTGTGATATTAAAAGCAAAATGTTTATTAATACGGACATTATAAATGAGGAAATTTATATGAAGGAATGTTCACAAAAACCCTTGCTGCCATTCATCAAACAACATAAAGGCTCAGTTATGTTCTAGTCTGATCTAGCATCATATTATTATAGCCGTCTTGCTATGAACCGGTATGCAAATCAAGGGGTTAAATATTATTCAAAGGACCACAACCCACTAAACTGGGCACAATTGTGACCTAATGGAAAATATTAGGCAATTGCTAAAACTGAAAATAAAAGAAATTAAAAATGAGCAGCAGTTTAAAATCTGCCAGTACTTCATCTATTCCACTGATAGTTCGGACGCCTGATAGTTTACTTACGATAATTAATATCAGATTCGCGGAACAGAAACCATAAGGTCAGGTAAAAAAAATTCAATGGATGATAGGTAAGGCTCAAATCGACTAAGCACGTGTGATAAGCTAGATTTTCTAATAGATCCGCAGCATTTATTGTGAATGAAGTACTAGACTGGCACTCCGCAAGTGGCACTAAAGCGCCGTTTTGATACCATTATGAGACCTCCAACATGCAGATATCTACAGCCGGTCGAAGGAAGAAGCACCCAGTAACTTTAATCGCGTAGCTGCCGAACCCGAACATTTACATACAAAGTGCTCAGCAGACCCCTTCTCTGAAGCAGACCCCTTCTACTGCAATGATGAGTAAATGGTAACCCTAGCTTTTCTGCTTGTCTGCCGATCGTCCAATGACCGGTAAACATAGCTACGGGTTTGGAAATTGAGCGGCGTGGAGTCGCCAGGACTTTCAGAGTTCTCCTTCTATTGTACTGGGGCCAAAGGGTTTTCGAAATAGCACATGAAGAAGTGGAGATCTATCTTTTCTGGGCTTTGCTGAGAAATAAGTTGTGCAATTCCCTTTTCTCTGAACGCCGTCAGTGAAGACAGAGGTGCAAACTTCGGTACAAACTTTTCTCTCGCCCCAATCCTGCCTATTTGGAAAGATTGAATGAAGTATAAAATGTAATAAGCTCAAAAAACAGCACGTATGTATATATTTGGAATGTATTGAAAAATGTCAAATAATAGCTATTTATTTTGACGAGTGTAAAGGCAATACTTTAGTCATTATTGCGAATGATAGTGCGTTAAATCGGACGAATATTATTGAAAAGTCAAAATCAGATCCAAATTCTGAATACATTGCAACTGCGATTCAGGGGACTATACGCACATAGTAAAATTTCTTGAAATAAAAATACCTTCCTTCTTCTTCATTATGGCGGCAAGTGAATGCAATGGCACCGATGTGAACAGAGTACACTAAAAATTAAGTAATAACTGCTTTACTAGAAAAACACCTGAAACGATCTTTAGTATATGTAAGTAAACTACCACTTTTCCATTTATTCTTTAGCCTCTCTGGCGCTACTAGTTTTGTTAGAAGCATAGGAAAAAGTTCGACAGGTGTCTCGACTTGAAAGTAGAAGCATTTGAACCTATCCCCACAGAGTTGCCGAAGCTGAATATTGACTTGCTAGGCATCGCATAAAATAATTAAAAGAACCAAAGCTCGTAACAAGTCTGGCAAGGTACAAATATTCGATACCAAATCTTAGTATTCCACGAAGCAGCACGGACTGAGACTTCTGATTTAGGGTAGTGAAATATTATTTTTATTGTGATTGGAAACGTATTTTTCATAGTTGTTAAATAATTTAGTAATATTGAGTACCACTCTAGTGAAATAAGTGATATTAGTGGCTTAAACAAAGATCTACCTATAAGCCAAAACTGCTCGGAGGTTCTATAAAATCCTTCCTTCTTGCAGTACTTTATTTACAAAAAGTGAGAAAAGCTTCAATATATTATTCAGGTACATAACTACGCACACACGCGCATACTAATGCATAAAAAGCGGGGGAAAAAGCGTTCAATATAAAAAGCAAAACTAATAAGGAAACAGATTTTTTTTTTTCAATTAAAACAAATTAAATCCAAATCAAAAAGGAACAAACAAATACATTTAGTCGCAAGAAAAAAATATAATTTGATTTCTATTCGCTGCTTGTTTTCAGCAAATTCTTCTAAAATTTATTGTGCCGTGGAAGTTTAAATCTCTATAAATGCATAGATTTGCAGCCCCATTCAACCGCACTTGCTTTTCTTAAACATGTTTTAAATATCGTTGACGAAGCAATGCAAATGACCCCAGCCTTTAAAGTCATGCCAACAATCTAAAGCTCTGCAGCAGCTACACACATTCGAAGCGTTGCTCTCAAAGTAAATAAATACCATAGCAACTGCTTCCAAGCACTAAATACGTGCGACGTAGTTCCTGGTATGAAAGATGTCTAAATATAAATTCACCACGTTTTTCTCTGTCATGCGATGCCCCCCTATAGCCGTCCACTCATATTCACTTTCATTCACTACTGATAATTGAGTCATTAGTACTTTTGCTGTGGTCTCCCATTTGCCTGCCTTCTCATTGGGTGGTCAGCTACTTTAGTTTGTATGATATCATGTATGTATTACTGGCAACATGCAATTCAATTCACACCATTCCAGAGAGCGTAGATATCAAAGTAATATTCACTTTATTACCGAACAATTCTACAAAAGTTGTTATTATTGCACACAACAACAAGAAAAGAGAACAATAAATTGTGCAATTGAAAGTTAGCTATTTTGTTGGTTTAAGAATCAGATTCTGCAGCTTCGTGGCAACGCTTTCCACCACAAACAAAATAGTTCGCATTTATGTACGAGTATTAACTTGCCTTGTGGTTTATTTGAGAGAGTTTTCTGAGTAATTTGGAACCAGTGCATTTTGGCATAGTACCAGTTAAAAGTATTTGTGGATTGTATACAAAAAATCTTTTAAAAGTCCATTTCACATTAGTATTACCATTAACAATCACCTCCATGTTCACTTGTCCTCATCGGTTTTAGAAGACGGTGAAGAAATGGTTAGTGATAATACCGTGCGACAAAAATCAATTTCTTTTATCATCCCGGGAAATCGTCATGTGCACTTGAAGTTATAAGTTTTCTTATAATAATGTTGCACTTTAATAATACAAGAATACTCTACTTTATTTTCTCATCACCTTAACATTCAAAAGGATTTTAAGTTTTCGAAGGGCTAAATGTATAAATAAATGTGGTTTTAAATACGTATACTTACTTCTAGTATTAAAATGGAAATGCAACAAAAGAGGATATTTCCAGCTACTAAAAGAAATGTTTGTTTACTTTACGCCCGGAGAAATGCATGTTATAAAATAATGTCTTTGAAAAATATGTATCTAGTTAAAGTTTTTGAAAGAATATGTGTTATAATAATATTAGTAATACATAAGGCGGCTGTCGTAGCCGAATGGGTTGGTGCGTGACTACCATTCGGAATTCTTAGAGAACGTGATTCGATTCTCCGTGAAAGACGAAAATTAAGAAAAGGCCAATTTCGTTCTTCTTGCTTTATTAAAAAAAAAAATAAAAGAATAGTTGAAGTTTCCTCATATGAAAAAAATAAACTACACCCAGAGCGACAACTTGAAAGTTCAACTATTATACGAGCGGGGTTCAATAAGTATCAGTGTTTGAAATTTTAATTTTTTATTTTTCAAAGAAATCTCCTTTTAGCTTTTCAAATATCCTTGCACTTCTCCCAACGCTCCGGCCATTTTTTTAACCTCTCCAAAAATTTGATTCGTCGAACTTTCCAAAATACGCCTCTGGCTCGGCGATGACTTCCACGTTTGAACTAAATTTTTTTCCCTCGAGTCATTTCTTCATGTGAGGGAACAAGAGAAAGTCGCAGGAAGCCAGATCGAGTGAATCAGGGGTTCCGCAGCATTTCATAACGCGATTCATGCAGTTTGGCGGTGAAAAAAGTGCTAGTGTATTATTAAGACGAAAAATTACCTTCTTTTTCACCAAAAGTGGCGGTGTCTCCTTCAATTTTTCGTGAAAGTGGTTCAATAACTCACTGCAATATTTTCCAGTGAGTGTTCTTCTTTTACTAAAAAATCCATGAAGATCACGCCGTTTGCATCCTAAAAAAACATTCCCATGTCCTTTCGTTCGATGGGACTGTCTTCGCCTTCTTCGGAGCAGTTTAACAGGGAGAAGTCCATTGTTTCGATTGTTGCTTAGTTTTTGATGTGTAATGATGGATCCAGGTTTCATCAACGCAAAACTTCCTTCAGATCTCGCTTAAATTCCCAAATTCCCATTCGATCAAATCCGATCAGTTCCTGTTTTCAAATGTGAGTGCCATGTTTAAGCCGCCATTTTGAGCGAAATTCGTAATCAACAATCCCTCAAACTCTCGAGTAAAAAGTGGTTAGAGAATCCGACCATTTCTACTCGCTGAAATAATTAATGTCTTTTCAAGTCAGTTGTATTCTTCTTTGAAGTGTAACTGTAAAAGGAACGAGTGAAATTGAAAATTACTCTCCTTTTGCATATTCATCGTTTTCTATCAGAATAGCAAAAAACGCGAAACAAAGGTCTTTTCGCCAATAGACATCTTTTAGCTATGCAGGACATATACATACATACGTTGATGATGAGAAAGCGCTGATTGATTCCCAATCGCTTCTACGCCATATACTTTTTAAACTAAATTTGTTAAAAACTGAAGAAAACAAAAAAACAATTAACGCATATATTTATTACTATTTTTTTGAAGATTTCCGAAGAAAATGTATCGTCACGTCTTAAGGGGTTACATAGGTTTCGCCGGATAAAAAAAGGCCTATTTTCAATATTTTTTTTTCTGTGTAAAAAATTATTTATTTAATTCAAACTCTTATAGATACATATTTAAAGAATAATTTCTGAAATTTTCAAAAAAAAAAAAATTTAAACTCCTCCATTGTGACGTCATTTCCGGTAACCCCTCGAAAAAAAGGTGCGTCCGCGTTGTCAGCATAATTCCTGACAGGCTCACAAAAAATGAAAAAAACAAGAATAAGTTGTTAAGTTAAGACCATAAACTCGTGCTTGAACGAAGGAAAGAAGAAAAGTAAAATTTGGAGTTTTGGCAGACATTTTTGCAAAAAAATGAAAATTTCGGTGAAATTTTGCTTGACATTTTGTTTTTTTAAATAGTTGTAATTGAAAAAAAAACAAAATCCTTCGTTCAAGCACGAGTGAATTGTATTTCGAATACCTGTGCAAAATTTCATCAAGATCGGTTGAGTAGCTTTCGAAAACATTTGACAACCGACTTTGAAAACACAGTTCCGAGAAAAACCCGTTTAAAGTTTTGAATAACAATAAAAGTGCCATTCCAAAGGCTGTATCTCCGAATTTATTATTCGGATCGACTTGAAAATTTAGGATAATATTCCTGAGCTGTTGTAGAAATTAATAAGCAAAAAAAAAAAAAAAAATCGATTTTTTGAACCAACGAAACCCATGTAACCCCTTAAAATGCACCAGTATGATACCAGTTCTAAAATGTTCGTATTTATTAAAGCTCACATAGAGACTATACACCTACATACTTATATATTATACATCGTATTATATGCACAGATCTGTACAAACAAGTTGAATTTTGCTCACATGCCCCCGGTGATTTATGAACACGCATGTGTGGGCGTGTATATTTGCGGAAACCCGTGTTTGGGGATTTCTGCGAGCGCTTCTGTAATTCAAGAAGCTTCATGCATGCCTATACATACATATATGTACAATGCATACATATATTAAGGTACATAAAGTTCTATTAAATACAAGCCAGGAAAGTGGAAATGCTTCCTCGTCATTGCAGGGCATTGCCATGTAACCAGGTGTGAAATCATAACAATTTATTTTCTTCGTCTCTGCCGTCAAGAATCACTGAAGAAGTACCAACGCTCCTGAACACCACGAACTAGTAAACAGTCCGAAATATAATACAAATACTCTTATAGAGAAATGCGCGTTCGTATGTGTGTGGTATATCACGCACACTTGTCGTTTTCTCGATGCTTGTAATGACATTGTTACGATGATGGATTATGCGGGGACATTGTGCTGGAGTATTGATACTGATGCCAAATACACATACATACACACAAATTCAATTATAAAGTTTTCAAGGGAGTCGTTTTTATTCGCGCCAGATATTAACAACAGCGTTATCGAAGTTCAGTAAGATCTCATTTACTTGAGGTAGAGTGGATACGAAGAACGTCGGATAAGCGAAAAGTCGTAATAGGGGAAATAAAAAAACAAAAATTGCAAAGTTTGAATTTTTATGTGCTTTAAATTATAATATAAAATTTATTAACAAACGTATATAAAAATGAAAATCGAACGTACGTAAATTAATCATTGGTATATAAATATTCATTATTATTATTATATCTTCACAGGCAACTGTGAAACTTTATCGCTTTCATTTGTAGAAAACAAAATTTTTCCTCAATGACAATGAAGCATTAAGTTCTGAGTAATTGTGAGTAGTAATAGATATTTCTAGGAAAATCATTCTGCGAAAATCTCCCAACTAAACGAACGGATTGTTTGAAAAAAATTTAGTTTGAAAGCAGTTCTGATTACCGTTGCACACCGGCAAGATTTCGAATTGAATGCTTTTAATCACCCTGGGCTTAGCTGATTTCTCGATACACTTTAGTTGAAGTTTGTTTTAGTGTCCCAAAGTTATTGTTCTCTGGAATTTCGGCTGTGCTGAAATCACAAATCGTGAATATCCAATACGCCAAAGAACGTTAAAATATTAATAACGATATCGACGTCCATTGACTCTTGGCGCATTTCCAAATGGCCCAATGACTCCACCCCCACAATGTGTAGAGAACAGCTGCACGAGAAGAACGCGTACTTTTCAATGGCGGGATTTGGCAAATTTGTTTATTTACATAACTAATCAAGTACATAAGAGTATTGTCGGAGAAATAATTCAAGCTTTTCTTGATTGAATTCAATGAATTGTTGGCATTACTAATGGACCCATGGTTTTAGTTCTTGCACCAACTGAATCTTGTAATGTACTCGTATAAGAGCTAATCCGGATGCGTTCAATGTTTTCCTTTTTAGCAATGTCAGTCGACGGATTCCATTTTTTCATTCAATTTTTATTTCAAGCTCTGTTGGACAACTATCTTCTTCTTCTTCTTAATTGGCGCGATAACCGCTTACGCACGGTCGTTTCTTTCTCGTGCTAACCGGCGCCAATTGGACATACCAAGTGAAGCCAAGTCCTTCTCCACCTGATCTTACCAACGCAGAGGAGGCCTTCCTCTACTACCACCACCTGGTACCGGATCGAATACTTTCAGGGCCGGAGCGTTTGTATCCATTCGGACGACATGACCCAGCCAACGTAGCCGCTGGATCTTTATTTGCTGCGCTATGTCTATGTCGTCGTAAAGCTCATACAGCTCATCGTTCTATCGCGGGCGATATTCGCCGTTGCCAACGTGCAAAGGTCCAAAAATCTTGCGCAGAATCTTTCTCTCAAACACTCCAAGCGTCGCTTCATCGGATGTTGGCATCGTCCACGCTTCTGCACCATACGTTAAGAAGGGCATGCTGAGAGTCTTGTGGAGTGTTAGTTTTGTTCGTCGAGAGAGGACTTTACTGCTCAATTGCCTACTTAGTCCAAAGTAGCACTTGTTGGCAAGAGAGATTCTGCGTTGGATTTCAAGGCTGACATTGTTATCGGTGTTAATGCTGATTCCTAAGTATACGAAGTCGTTGTAAAGGATATCATAATTGTCAACAGTGACGTGGGTGCCGATACGCAAGAGCGCCGACTGTTTGTTTGATGACAGGAGGTACTTCATTTTGTCTTCGTTCACCACCAGACCCATTCGCTTTGCCTCTTTATCCAGTTTGTAGAAGGCAGAACTAACAGCGCGGTTGTTAAGGCCGATGATGTCGATGTCATCGGCATACGCCAGCAATTGTACGCTCTTATAAAAAATTGTGCCTGAGCGATTAAGTTCTGCGGCTCGTACGATGCTCTCCAACATAAGGTTAAAGAAGTCACACGACACCGAGTCACCCTGTCTGAAACCTCATTTGGTATCAAACGGCTCGGAGAGGTCCTTCCCAATTCTGACGGCGCTGCTGGTGTTGAGCAACGTCATCTTGCATAGCCGTATTAGTTTTGCGGGGATACTAAATTCAGACATCGCGGCATACAAGTAACTCCTTTGCGTACTGTCGAATGCAGCTTTGAAGTCGACGAAATGATGGTGTGTGCCGATTCTCCTTTCATGGGTCTTTTCCAAGATTTGGCGTATTGTGAATATTTGGTCGATGGTAGACTTTCCACACTGATAAGGTCCAATCAGTTGATTGACGGTGGGCTTCAGCCTTTCACACAATACGCTCGCTAAAACCTTATAGGCGATATTTAGAAGACTAATCCCGCGGTAATTGGCACAGATTGCAGGATCACACCTTCTTATGGATTGAGCAGAGCACACTTAAATTCCAATCGGTAGGCATGCTTTCATCCGACTATATTTTGCATAGAAGCTGATGCATGCACCTTACCAGCTCCTCGCCGTCATGTTTGAATAGCTCAGCCGGCAGTCCGTCGGCGCCCGCGGCTGTTATATGATTCGTTTAGGCCGCGTATTATCACCTCACCACCGAAGCTTTCTGGTAGAATATGTTCGGGCGTTGCTCCTGTTGGCCAGCATCTCAAGCTCCTCACACTCACGTATTTCGGCCTCTCGTTTCTTCTTTCGGATAATTCGTCTCTCTTCCGTTTCTTAGCTCTCTGTAGCGAATCTTCCGACTATGGGCTCGCGTTGCGCCTCGATCGCAGCGTGGCGTCTGATAGCGCAAGCATCGTTTTCTTGTCGGGCGGCATCATGGACATTCCTCGTTGTACCAATTGTTTTTTCGGGCTCGCCGGAATCCGATTCTCTTCTGTCGGCGGCGGTACGTAGAGAACGAGAAATGTTGCTCCGATGCCGGTTTGTTGGGCAGTACTGAGAGCAGGAGTGTACGACAGTATTCGAGTGGCGAATCTTCTCATCTGATCTGTTGTGATTGCAGCTTTTCGATGTCGAACATTTTTTGCGCAGTTAGATGGATGCTTTCTCCGCATGCATCGGTAGAGGCACCTTCTCCATTAAGGGACCGGACATTCCAGGTGCATGCCCTCAAATCATAGGCCTTAGTTCGTTTACAGGGGTCCTCATCAGTGTTGGAAGTTCTCATCCGAGGCTTTGTTTGTGTTTTCATTGGGGGAGGTTTTTAAGTGGCGGGTCCCAAACCCAGCGCACAACCAGCTATCCTGGAATGTTTCGCCTTCTCACTTTAGCTCACTCCCGAACGGGTGTTCGGAAGCTACCCAGAGGATACTTGGGCTAATCCCGGGAGTTGTGAGCTGTTTGAACCTTACGCAGAAGAATCGTCCTGGCCACTCCCAAGTGAATGGCGATCATTAACGTTCCCCACTTGCGTGGACTTCTACATATGGAACCATCCTCCCTTTGGACAACTATAGCGACCGAAAATTTACAAATTAACTTACAGCAAAGTTCTATATTTTCTATTTAACATTTAACAAGAAAGTAGACTTAAAAGACCTCTCTCATTCCATCAGAGTTGCTATAAACATATGAAACCCCTACATCCTTCATAGTTTAATTTGGTCCTTGTTCATTCTCCTTTTGTAACTGTTAAACAAGTAACGTGCAATTGAACGGACAAGTATATTTACACTTCCGTAATTTCGAAAACTCCTTTTTCTTTTCTTTTAACTGCCAGCGCCGCTCAATAATTCTATCTTTACACCATATGAACGTTTTCAAATTTAAGCTGCTTTTCAACGTAATTTTTTCCTCGCCTTCATTTTTGCCTTTCACTTTCAACAGTCCCAGCATATTCCCGGAGGCATTTGTTTCTATCTTTCCTTTTATTTATATTCATTTATACCCATGTACATGTGTATGCATACACAAGTTTACAGTATATGTGCGTACCTGCGCTGGTGGATACTCTAATGCCAGAAAAGTTAGTCGACATTTGAACTAACATTTTCCTTTTGAATTATTGTGCCCCAAAGCCCCAGATCTATTACATAATTTAATTTACTCACCGCTGCCCTGTTGCGTCATCATAAGACCCAAAAACAATAACAAATACTAGGTGCACACTGTGACTACAAGGAAACCATAAATATGGAAAATATAGTGAATGAACGAAAATTATTGACGTCGTTGAACAGATGCAAATTGGTGAAAAGGTTTCTGCTCTGTAATGTTGCTCATACGCCCAGTTATACTCGCAGCTGCATATGCACATACACACATACGTTTTATGTAGATACTTACTTGTAAGTTTGCCACAGTTAATTTACCGATTGGTTGCCTTCACTTTGAGTTAATTTACAAATTTTCCTGTCGGTCTGTTTAAAATTTCTTCATCAAAAATCAATTAAAATAAGCTGATTACAAGTGTGTAAGTGAAAGCTGTAGTGAACCGTGTCCGGTATTAACACTCAAAGTGTCACATTTTGGGAAAAGTGTAGGTCGGTTTGCAATCATGAAATATTTGTACTAAGTTTTGGCAATGGAGTGTTGCTCTCTATGTGTATCGCATTCTTCGTTATGAAAAGGTCTTTAATGCTCAGGTGCAATTTATGGACTACTTTGATTGGCAGGACTATTATTAGTGCATAGTTATGTATTACAGTTATACTCGTACTGGTATTGAGTATTTTGGAAACTTTGGAAATTTGTATGTTGCTTAGAATTTAGGATCGAAAATTTTAGCAACATTTACAGTGTTGCTGGAAAAGTGATTACCGTACGTTTTGTGGCATGCGTTATTTGAGGGGTTGAATTAATGTGAAACCAAGTGAAGTGTTCGTGTGAGAGATATGTAAATGAAGATGAAGTATGATAAGTTACAAAACGTAATGTGAAATATTTAAAGAGATAAATGTACATACCAAAAGAAGCAAAAAAAATGTTGAAGATATGACAAATTATTCTTTTTTTAACATCACTTTAACCTACATTTATTACTCCCCTTTTACTTGGACATTCTTCACATAGTTCGCTTGTCAACTTCTTCCGCATCTTCGAGCGTAGGAGCCATACCAATCATCAATACGAATTTTAGGTATTCTTCGAAGCATCTTCAACAGGCTTAACTTCTAATTAAAAAAAGAGGTTGTCTGTAAAGTCGGTTTACTGACGATAGTTTAACGTGATAACGCCATAAGAAAATACTGATTGAATGGTTGCATTTTTCAAAAGAAAATTTTAATTTTATATAGATATTTTGTATGGATATAGAGAATGAGTTAACATTAAAATAACATAATATACTTTAACATAACATAACATAACATAACATAACATAACATAACATAACATAACATAACATAACATAACATAACATAACATAACATAACATAACATAACATAACATAACATAACATAACATAACATAACATAACATAACATAACATAACATAACATAACATAACATAACATAACATAACATAACATAACATAACATAACATAACATAACATAACATAACATAACATAACATAACATAACATAACATAACATAACATAACATAACATAACATAACATAACATAACATAACATAACATAACATAACATAACATAACATAACATAACATAACATAACATAACATAACATAACATAACATTACATATCATAACATAACATAACATGCTGTTCAAGCAAGGTAACGACGCATGGGCAAGATAACGACGCATTTTTTGGTGCGTGCAGCCGGCTACATAGAATTATAAGACGTTATCACGTCAAAAAATAATAATAACATTAAAACAACAGGTATTATTAACAAACTTGGTTTTATTTTAAATTCTTCAAGTGAATCAAATTAATAATAATCAATAAGAAGGCATATGCAAATACAAATACGTGAATTTATATATATACATATGCGCATATACATACATATATACGCTCACTTAAGTAGGAGAGAGCAAGATGTCGAACGTTGCCGTTCGTTTGCTTTGTTTGCTTTGTCGTTCGTTCCGCGCTTTCGCTTGCAATTTATTCAATGCAATGAGCAAGGTAACACTAATGAGCAAGGTAACGACATATGAGCAAGGTAACGACACATTTTTTCGTGCGTGCAGCCTGTTAAATCGAATTATAAGACGTTATCACGTCAAAATTGATAAATTACACTAAACGCGACAAATGTGGCTCTAACGTGACGGTGCTCCAGCTCAACTTTCTATTGCTATTAGAGAGCATTCACACCAAACATTTTTTTTTCAAATCACGCTTGTGCTAATTTTAATAAATTCTTGGGATTATTATTCTGCACAAACTTCCATCTTAGGAGCATTTTTTCTCTTGCATAGGAAAGCAATACTCATATAGTCGTAGCTGCAGTCTTTCTATTGTTAAATGAGCTAAGAAACTTCTTGCTTTTTCATTTTTCTACATAACATAAAATGATCAAACAACTACATAACTATGTAGATAGGGGTCAGCACTTTGGCTTTATGATTTTTGGCGCCATCTAATCTTCACAGCAACTCATCCATAATCAGATCTTTTAATAAACCTTGAATGGTATGAGGCTAGGCTGAGCATGAACGCCTCTCTTGCGGCCTTATCAAGCCGAGTTGTTTACTTCTTCTACCGAATGCCAGAAGCAAATATGATTAGTGCTTCTGGGAAATCGAATAATCGACATAAATCGTTTGTCTACATTTTAACCCTGTACAGGTGATTAGTGCTTCTGCAAGAAAAGTTTGAACTTACAGATGCTTTTGCGATCTTTAAAACTCTTCTGGTTGCACCCTCTCTATGAGAGCTTCAAGTGTTCAAGTGTTCAAGTGTTTAGTTATAAAATTGTTACTGTTGATAGAAAAAACAGCTACAATTTTTCATTAGGAAGGTTTTAAGCCTGAAAATTAAAGGAAACGAAAAAAGCTACTAGTTTCTCATTACAGACTCCATTACGTCTGAAGCACTTAATTTAACGTTTCTCTAATACTTTAATGCCCTTAAAGGATATCATTTCTCCAAGTCTTCAAAATAAATCTAGACACTAATTTTACCTATTCATATTTCTTCTTCTTCCTGATTGGCGCAATAACCGCTTTCGTGTTGTAGCCCAGTTTAACAAAGTGCGCCAGTCGTTTTTTTCGTACTAACCGGCGCCAGTTGAAAACACCAAGTGAAACCAAGGCTTTCTCCCTCTGATCTTTTCAAAGCAGAGAAGGCCTTCCTCTTCCTCTGCTACCACCAGCTGGTACCGCATAGAATACTTTCAGAGCCGAAGCGTTTGGTGTTATTGGTGAATGGATTGCGCTATCGAGAGATGATTAACGACTGTTTATGGCCGGAATTTGATTGGATGGCCAGATCAATGACAACGTTTTTTGTTCCAACAAGGCGGCGCTACGTGCCATACACGCAACGAAACCATTGATTTTTTACGTGAAAAGTTCCCCGACCGTATTATCTCTCGAAGAGGTGATCACAATTGGCCACTGAGATCTTGTGATTTAACACTTTGTGACTTTTTTCTTTGGGGCCACGTGACAAGACGACAGATCTACGCACAACAGCTCAGGGTAGATTCAAGACCTCAAAGATGGAATTCGTGAGGCTATCGAGGACATAGAGCAGCCACTTGGCAATTCGGTTATGGAAAAGTTCATGAAAAGGATATTGTCCTGTAAGCGGGGTCGTGATGGTCATTTGCCTGATGTTATTTTCCACTATTAACGTCATACCTTCCTCTTGATAATGAAATAAACATCCGGTCATTTATATTAAAAAGTTGCATTTTTCTTGAATATTAAAACAACACCTCTGTTTGGAAAACCCTATACTTAGTCAAAAACGAGCGCTTATTACTCGTATATTTAGGAAACAGAAATAGTCACAGAAGGCTAAATGGTGCACTGGTGTGTAATCCTGCTGGATAAAAATCTACGTCAAAAGAGATCATTTTAGTTCCAATTTTCCCTGCATTTTACCCTTTTCAAGGTAATTGATGTAAAGGACATAGCGCACCTGTAAAAAAATAATCGCCTTGACTTATTGGATAAGATAATCTGTGTGAAGAATGTAACGCGTGTGTCTGTCCTTGGTCTGATGACCGAACGATGGCTGAATTACTGTTACATAACACGCTTCATGCTACTGACAAAATTCATTAGGTTGCTAATATCTAGGTCTGTTATAGCAGCAGATGTAGCAAAGAAGTGAGAGCCAATATGCTTAAATATGATTTCACTTCATCCTCTAGGCAGCTGGAGTAGGAAGGACTCAAATAAATGGCGAATATCACAGCATGCATAACTCCCAAACAATGTCCGGCAGGGCTGAGAGCTGAGGCTTTGTTAACCATAGAAGCTCCCTTCAACTCCTCCGATTTACAGATAGGCAGAAGGATCTTATGACGTTACAAGTTTGTGTATTTGCCAAGTGGTGGTTGAGTTGACACGAAACATATCTTTCCTGGAACAGACTATAGGGTTTTTCAGTAAGAGCGCTTCAACTTTTGAACTTTTTTGAATAAAACACAAACGGTTTGACTTTTTTAACTAATTTTTTTTTATTATCGAGTTTGAACATATACATTTAAGTGTGAAATTCGATTTCTTTTGCATGACCACCGCGTGCACGTTTTATGAAGTCCAATCGTTGAACCCAATTTTCGACCACTCTTTTGCATAAATCGGCCGAAATTCCAGCAATTTCGCGTTCAATATTGGCTCTGAGCTCACAAATCGTCGCCGGCTTGTTACTGAAGACCAATGACTTCACATAACCCCAAAACGGGACGACTTGTTAAATGGACCGTAAAATGGCCGTAATGCTCTTAAAGTAGCAGCAATAGAACGATTATTTTCATAAAAAATTTGCACGATTTGCAATCGTTGATCAAGTGTGTAGCGTTCCATGATGAAATGTATACTAATGAAGTTTACAAATGACAAGCGAAAAATAAAAAAATATTGCGTCGTTCGCCCTCCCTATCGGAAAAAAGTTGAAGCGCACCTATTAAAAAACCCTTTATTTGTTATCAAAACGATTCAAATCCTATAAATTCGTGTCAAGACTAATTCCCTATCTATAAGTAGTTAGTGCATTTGCACCGCAGTTTCCTGCACTGCTCGTGTGATCATTTACCCAGATGAGCCCAACATCAAAGAATTGGATGCGGTCGAAAGAGAAGCTAGACATTATTTGAACAGGTTTGAGAGCATCATCATCAAAAGTAAGCAACCAATTAACTTTTACTGTAATTGCAGCTACCCCCGTTCAAACATATTGCAGTGGCCCGGTAGCCTGATCTTGAATTTGATGGGGAGCTCCTCGCAGAATATTCCCCCACAAATCCTTCTGTTCAACTTCGATACACCCGTGAACAGGCTTACCGGATTTTATCTCCAAATGCTGCACCCCGCTCACTTTTCCTTTGATGAAATGTAAGTTTCGAATGTTCCACTTGGACCATGCGCGGGAATACATAGTTTCTGAGAATACTTGAATGTCTGTAAGTGCGCGGTGTTTGAAGTATAGTAGACTGAGTTTTTTAGATAAAACTAAATATTAGTTGAAGTAAAATTCAAAGCGTTTTAGGTTAGATGTGTTTCGTCCTGCCTAGCCTTATGCAAATATTTCCAAATGGATTGTTGGCTAATTTTCGGTTCCTGAGCAATGGAATAATTTCTCACTCCACTCAATATTTCCGCAAAGCTGCGTTTATGGATTATTATTTTTATTAATATTTATTTTTCATGCATCGTATCCCTCTTTAAATGATGATGTGTATTTTCTTCAAAGAACTGCTCTAAATTATCATTTGAATAAGCAGAAATGCTGATTTTTCTTAGAATCGCAATTTCACATTTGTGAATAAGGATTTCATCACACAACTCAACTCAACAGCCTTTCTTCTTGTTTGTGTAGCAGTACAATAAATACTCGTACATATAAGAACCCACATAAACTTGTAGTGAAGAAACGCTTAAAGTGCCATAAGCGTTGTAATTTTCTTACGTTAAATGGGAAGTTTATTTCCGAATAAAAGCAAAGCAAACAAGTGAGCAATTTTAAAAAGTTATTCAGCAAATAGCAGCATAACAGCTTGTTGCATGCAACCTTAAAGATGTTGTACGTTATATGTACAATTTATATTATGAATGAAGAGACCAACAACTGGCTCAGCAGCAATCAATTTCAGTTTGAAGAAATCGCCTGCAGCAAGAAAGCGTATGAAAAGGTATGTGTGAGTATGTATGTTTTTATGTTAGGAGGGAAATAAAAATGTTGGAAAATGATGCAAAGTAGCTACTCGCTCGTACGAACACTCGCTTAAAGGAACAACCGAAATAGTGAAGAACAAAATTCAAATACTTGAGATTCCTGCCTCAATTATGCGACCAAACAGTTTTTCAATTCTTTTGAGCCTTCTTACTTTGAAATCAGTTCCTCTTCTGTATAAGAAAACCTAGAATTGTTGATTAGTGTTACGTTTTAAGTGTACGAACGAGCCTATTTAATCTAGTAGCATGGAGTTTATAGATCGGATTCAATATAATGAGGGCACAATCGAGTTAAAGAGAAGCTTCTTTGTATACGGATCTTTAAAATTCCTTTCAAGCAGCCATGAAAAGAAGCTAGATTACTGCAAACCTTAGGAAGACTGACAGATATGATTAAGCGTTTATCGCAGACAACTGCAAGGCCAATAAAATCGTTTACCGAAAAATTTGATTATTACGACAGTATTGCACGATTGCCGGATCTCGAAAGATCTAGAAATAGATATATGTAAACATTTGTTAATATTCAACGATAATTTATGAATGCGACTCCAACCGACAAGAGATGAACAAAAACATGATAGGAAAACCACTTCAGTTCTTCTATAAAAAGTAGAATATTGGAATCTTGAAACAGGAAACCAATGTCATTAATAAAAAGAATAAATAAAATTGGTCCAATAATACAACCTGATGACGCGAACAAATATTGGCCAATTGACTTGAAATTTTAACAGTGTATTTACATTTATATTCTGCTTGGAAATGTCAAGTTTTCACATGTTTTTTGTTTTAACAATTATCAGTCGATTTTTGGGAAATTTTGAACTAAATTTTAAAATCACGCTGCTTTTGCCCAAATCGACATAACAAAAAAATCCAATTTACTTATTAAGAGCTGTTCAGATTGGGGCTCCTTCAATACGGATTTTTTTGACAGATCACGTGTGACTACTGTGAAACTAAAAGCATAATTTTTTCAGTTTTCATTGACATTTTATCATGGAAAGACTTACGCTTCCACAACGTTCACAAACCGTTCAATTCTATAACGAAAATCGACGCTCTGTGAAAAGTGTTAATCGCGCGCTCAGACCAACTTATGATATTCAGCGGTGACAGCGATTGACTAAGAGGGGGGAAATTTCAAAGAATCGATTTTTTGTTTTTTCGATATTTCGAAAGTACCTTAAAAATATACTGAGACATTTTCATGCGGAAATTCACAATATTATAGCTTCTACAGCCCATTAACTAGGTAAAGAGTGGTCCGCGCGCTCCTGTACATCAAACTTTAAACTAATTTATCTTGAAACGACTTTTTTCGGCACGGCGGGGATGAACCCAAAAACACTATTCAACCGAATTTCTTGAAATTTGGATATGTTGTTCACAACATGTATCGCTACTAGAATCATAATTTTATTTAAATAATTTCCTATTTTTAAACTAAAAAACTAGTGAAAAAAACCCGATTTTACGAACTTTTTTTTTCAAAAGTGCGCCATTTTGCCAATTTTTTTCATTTTTTCGATTTGTTCTAGTTTCGACCATAACTGCACTCTTTCTGATTCTTCTTGAATTTTGTGTTTCAGATGGGTAGAAGTCTCGAAATCATCTACGCCGTCTGGGTTTGATTTTTCGAGAGGGTCATCTTCAGCGGCGTTTTCCTAATAATAAATATTGTTTCAAAAGTAAAAACAAAAAAATTTTTTGTATGCTCAATAAACATACTAAGTAGGTGAAATTTTCGTGCTCTAGACCACCGGTTACCCTTAATGGCTACGTCAATAAGCAAAATTTCTGTACTTGGGCTAAAGAGCAACCCGAAACCATTTAACAACAGCCCTTACATCCGTTCAGAACAACCGTTTGGTTCAACTTATGTTCTGGAGGAATCATCGCGCCAATGGAATTGTGAATGGCGAACGTTATCGCACTCTTTGATGTTGGAAATTGAAGCCCGTATTTCCATAACATTTACAGGGTCTGACGCTCGAAGTGTAACCAACTTCAGACCACTCGCGCAGCTGATGCACGGGCATGTTGCCGAGAGTAAAGGCGAAAGGCGAAAAGAGAAAATCAGTAATGAATTTCAAGCGTAATAGTGTGATTGCATTATATTTGGCTGGAAAATCACAACCAGCGACTGTTAGTGAGCTCGAGCTCCTTAAATAAAGTTTTTATTTATCGCACCATTGCTCTTTATAATGATACTGCCAGCATCGCGAAACGTCGTGGAGGTGGTCATCAAAAGATTGCAACGTCACGTGAAATGGTTCAAAAAGTGAAGAAGCGATTTGAGTGAAATCTCCCACGAAGTGCCAATCAAATGGCGAAAGAACTGAAAATATCTGACCGTAGCATCCGCCGCATACTGAAAAATAGAAATTATATCAAAGGCAATCCAACAGCAGCAACAAGTCAGACTTAAAAGAGCGAAGTAGTTGCTTCGCATGGCCGAAAGTGGATAATTTCCAAACATTGTGTTTTCTGGCGAGAATATTTTTCAAATTGAGCAATTTGCAAACTCCCAAAACGATAGGTTTTATTTGACCGACCCTTCATACGAGAATTTGAGTCATCGATTGGCCACCAGGAGGCAGCACTCGCCACAGGAAAGGATTTGGGCTGCTGTAATCGCAGATGGGCGCTCTCCAATCGTTTTCATCGAGCCTGGCGTCAAGGTAAATGCGAAGTATTATCGGGAAAGTATTCTGGAGGTTGCTTTGAAGCCGTGGAGCAGACAAACATTTCGGTGGCAGACCATGGGCGTTTCAACAGGACTCAGCACCGTCTCACAAAGCTCGAGTGAACCAAGAATGGTTAAAAAACAACGTTCCGAACTGCATAGCGTCCACACAATGGCTCTCAAATTCACTAGACGTGAATCCAATGGATTATTCCCTGTGGGCCATTTTGGAGAGCAAGGTCCGAACTAAAATATTCACTAGTCTCGAGGCGCTGAAAACAGCCATTGTCCGCGAGTGGGCCAAAGTACCTGCAAGTCACATGCGGGCAGCTTGCGATTCGCGTCTGGACCGTCTCAAGGCCATAGTCAAGGCAAAGATGGTCATATCGAGCAAAAGTAAATTGATTCTTCATTTTTCACACCTTTTTTATTTTGAATTGAATAGAAGTAATTTTCCACACTAAATTTATGGCCTTTTGAATTGGTCACACTTCGAGTGCCGGATCCTGTATTTAGGAAAGAAAATCTGTGGTCTTATTGAATCACCTTGTACTTTATACGAGGCGCGGTAATTACATTTAATTATACCTCTATGCTCTTATACCTCAAGACGAAATCGCATCGAAAGGTACAGGACTATGCACCTCACCTTGACAGCGTACAGAATATCAAGGATACAGAACAGGAGTACCTACCAACGGGGTTTCGATTCATGGCAACATTGAAATCGATGTCTACTGTTAGAGAGAGACAATTGTGGAGGTCGATAATAACATTTTGCTGAAACTTAATTTGCCCGTATTTTTTTTTTACGAATTTTCGAAACTTAACTACACCACCTCACATGAAGAGTTTCCCCATAAGAGGTGTTATTTTAACCCTCTAGTACCCAAGACCGCCTGTAGACGGCCTAAGTTTATTTCACGCTTATTCCCTTTTAAAATACCATTTCGTTACTTTTTAAACTCTTTCTATTCCGGAAAGTCCCAAAATTATTGCTGGTGCATTTGCAGCAGCGTCTTGTTTTTTAATCAACCGTCATAGTCATTTGAAGTCGGAAAATAGTGAAAAGCGGTCAAATTAATTATTCTGCAAAAGTGGTGTATTTTAAAAATTAAATAAAAATATTAGAAGTGTATTTAGCTTATAATAAAAATTATCATAGTGTTGCTGGTTGTGTTCAAAATACGAAAGTTAAAAATAATAACAAAAAAAAAGTGTTTCCTGTATTTTATAAACCTTTGAAGACAGCCCGTCTAGAGGCAGTCCTGGGATAACTCGGAATAAATAACACTATGCGGTAAGTTTGAAATTTTGATATTTTTAGAGGGGGCTAAGCTTAAAGTTTTGGTTTTTTAGAAATGGATCAACGACAAAAGTCTAAATTATCATCCCTCAATGATGAAGATATTGCAACATTTTTGGATTTACTAGAAATCGACGATGATACAGACGTGGAAGAAGATTTCGAAGATCTTTTAGACGAAAATGTGGACGATGCAGAATTACCTATCGACACTGGAATTGACGAGGTGACTAACAGGGCGGTAAATTTGTCAGATTCTATGCTGGAATCAGAAGTGTGTGTCAATTTATGTACATGTTGTCAATTTATGTCTCGTTGATCATTTCAATAACAGGTTTCAGTCCATTCCGATGACTCAACGTTTATGTGACGATGAACAAATATGCGCACCGAAGATGAGGACTTTCCTTCGACAATATCTGCCAGATAAACCACATAAATGGGGTATAAAACTCTTCGTTTTGTGTGACTCCTTCGGATTTTGTTATAACTTCGAAATATATTGCGGCGCAGGAGACAATGCTGTTCTGACTGATACACCAGATCTTGGGGCATCAGCGAATGTGGTGGTCCGATTTTCCCGTAATATTCCAGATATTAAAAACCATATAACATATTTCGACAACTATTACACGTCACTGCCACTTCTGGTTTATCTAAAATCACGCGGAATACATTCGCTGGGCACTATTCGTTCAAATCGAATTCCACATTGCAAACTTCCGACAGATCTTGATCTCAGGAAACAACCCCGTGGATATTCAACTGAATTTTGTGGATCTGCTTTAGGAGTTGACATTTCTTTATCAGTTTGGAAGGGCAATAAAATAGTGTGACTCGCATCGAGTTACGCAGGCGAAAAGCCCTTCCAGAATGAAACAAATGTTATAAATAAGGTGTCGCGGTTCGTCCGCTCAGAAAAAAAATTTGTTGATGTCGATTGCCCCAATGTAGTCCTTGAATATAATAGTCATATATGGGGGGCGTCGACCTCATGGATGGACTAATTGGGCGATATAAGATTCCGGTAAAAAGCAATAAGTACACAAACCGACTTTTTATACACCTGCTTGATATGGCCATGATAAACGCTTATGTTTTGTTCAGAAGAATTAACAAGATTGACGCGCATGCTAGGCAGTACCAACTGCCGAAGTTCCGGGCAGAGATCACATACGTACTATGCAAACAACAATATTCTTCAATACCAAGAGCTCCAGGTCGTCCATGACAAACTCCTCAAGTAAAATTTACTGGAAGAAAAGCTTACTTACCTCCTGACGACGTTCGCTACGACGGAGTTGGACATTTTGCAAAGTTTTTATCACGCACCGGTAAAAAAAGGTCCGAATATCCTGGCTGTACCTCCGAAACTCAAATCGTGTGCCGAAAATGTAATCTGAATCTTTGTTTTTCCCAGCAAAAGGACTGCTTTCACAATTTTCACCATAAATAATTTGCCCCAACTGCCTATTTATGCCCAAAAGCATGCCTTTCTTTTGTAGACATTTTTCTAAAACTATTTGAAATAAGACTGACTGTTTGTTTTGTATTGATTTCTGTTAAAAACTTTCTGTTTTGTTCAATAAAAGTACGTAATACACTGGATTTGCAAGTTTTTCATTTATATATTTTTTGGCGTTCTTTCCCAAAGCCGCCTGCAGGCGGGGTAAGGTTTTATCCCTATATAATCGGATCAAGGAACAAAATTTCACTTTCTTGATAAAGAACCTATAATTTTACCATAATCCCCACCCAAAGCAATTTTTTTCATTCAAAAATAAAATTTGGGCACTAGAGGGTTAATATTCAAGAAAAATGCTATTTTTTAATATGTATAAGTAAATGATCGGATGTTTATTTCAATATAAAGAGAAGGTATGACGTTAATAGTGGAAAATAACATCAGGCAAATGACCATCACGACCACGCCTACAGGACAATATCCTTTTTGTGAAATTTTCCATAACCGAATTGCAAAGTGGCTGCCCTAAGGCCTCGATAGCCTCACGAATTCCATCTTTGAGGTCTTGAATCGACCCTGAGCTGTTGGCGTAGACCTTCTCTGCCACGTGGCTGCAAAGAAAAAAGCCACAAGGTGTTAAATCACAAGATCTCGGTGGCCAATTGTGATCACCTCTTCGAAAGATAACACGGTCCGGAAACTTCTTCCGTAAAAGATAAATGGTTTCGTTGCTTGTGTGGCACGTAGCGCCATCTTGTTGAAAATAAACGTTGTCATTGATCTGGCCATTCAATTCCCGGCATAAAAAATCGTTAATCATCTCTCGATAGCGATAGATAACACCTTTTATTTGGAAACCCTTTATAATGTTACAAAATGCTGTTTAAAGTTCTGTTTTAAAATAGCAGCGTAAAATATCTACCGACACTAACCACCTTTTCACATGCCCCCTCAAACCGACTCATCTAACTCCCCTCTCCCTCTGGACCCAACCTGTCGAAACAGCATGTTTCCTGGGCCTACCCCTAGATGAGCTAGACGAAGACGACCGATGATATGCCTTCACAGACAGGGCTACCTATGCTGTTAAAACAACAACAACAACAATCCACCATTTTGAATCGACGATATATAATTCTGAGTTTTTGCTATTTTTTGTGCTCGATATAGGTGTCAGTGCCAAAATAATATGGGATTAAAAAATAGGCCAATGACCCACCTTTTTAGCCGTATTGTACTTTTGTAGGCTTGCCTGAGTTAGTATCATCAACAGTGCCGCCCATAAGCATATGAAACATCTGGACTTTACCCAAATTTTTTCCATTTTTGGATATGTTTATAGATTTTGCTGATCGGTCCCTTGAAGGATTATCGATTATATATCGCATCTAGTAGATACCAATATTGAGAAGATACTAATTTTATGCAGACAGATCAATAGGTGCGAAATCAAATTACATTCGTAATTGTTGAAAGGGGAGTAAATATTTATTCAATATCTACAAATGGATGCCGGTTAGAAACCATGTTGAACTTCAATCTGCCTCGCTGGTGCAATAGTAAATGTTTGCTCAGTAAGCAGCTTTCTCGTTCCCTCTTGACAAATCGGCTCCCTTAGCTGCTAACTGTAGAAATTTTAAGTACAAGTGGAGGAAAAACAAAATTTTTACAAACTACATTTTTTTTTCGTGTGCTTATGAGCAACTACTCGCTCAGGGGTTTGTCTAGGTATAATTAGGACCAAAATGACATGGAATGCACCCAGACATACCGCTTAAGTCAGGACATCGTAGAATATTTTTTTGGTGCAATGCGTGCGAAAGGTAGACTTTTTGACAGTTCGAGCCGAAATATAGGTTGCGGAAGTACCTACTAGGTGGTTTCAAAAGTTCCTAAGCCATTTGTCACTCGCTAATCACAGCCCGCAACACCCGTGAGAACATGCAAACTGATGAAGCTGAGTGACACATCAGTGGAGAGTTTAAAAAGATTTCTTTCGGATGATGAGGTGATTTTGAAGGAGTTCAGGCTTTGCAATGAGCTCGTATTTAACAGAGATAGAATAGGGGAAAGAGTTGGATCGTATGTTCAATGTTTGTTTGTTTTTTATGATGAGTCCCTTTCTTCTATGAAATAATTCTTTTTTTGCTTAGGCAACATAATAGCTTCATGTTGATGAAACTTCTTAGCTAGGCGATGGGCCTTTAAATGTCAAAATTTAAAATAACCACCTTTAATTTTAAAAAGCAGTTCACAAAATATTATTCTTGGACTAAGTTAAACCATTTTTTGTTTTAATATCATACCTGGCAATTTCCGGTAATAACTTCTATTCGTATATACACATAAATAATGTACATATATGAGATATATTTACATTGCCCATAAAATAAGTTATTTACATTTAAAAATTAATTACAATTTATTTTTAAACCCATTTTTTCCAAAAGGGATTTAATTTCTTTCAACTTTCTTCACCCTTCTTAAATGCAACTTTTGTAAGAGAGTGTCAAAATTCGAATGTCACAAGTGAGCAAACCTTTAATAATGGAATCATGATAAATCTATATATTGTATATTAAAATGAAATGATGTTCGTTTGTTCGCATATTTGGGCCGATACGAGGCCAATTTTATTCGTTCTTTTTTCATATTATAGGGATCCACTAGGGGAAGGTTTTTAGCAAAAAAAAAAAAATTTTAATATTTTCTTCATATAAAAAAAGAAAAAATCAAAATATTGTACAAAACAAAACTTGCTCGATTCTTAGGTTATAGTAAGTTTCGAATTGACATTCACTTTATGTGTACAACTTTTTTTGAATAAATATACGAATTTTTCGTTATTGTGAAACGATTTGTGTCGTGTTGCTAAGTTGCAAATTTTTTTCGACGGAGAGTAAACATAAACACAGAGGTTTGTACGCTCTTTATGAAGAGAAATGCTTCAGTACACATACACGAACGCCGAACTACTAATGGACACTATTACTGATCAATATGATGTCGTAAATTATACAACTGAATTCTTAAACTCACTCGATTTGCCAGGCCTACCACCTCATAATTTACGATTAAAAATTGGAGCACCGATTATTATGCTGCGCACCATTAATGTGCCACGACTTTGCAACGGTACCAGACTCGCTGTGAAGAAGCTAATGGGTAACGTTATCGAAGCAACAATTTTGAAAGGGAAGTACAAAGGAGAAGACGTTTTGATACCCACTGCTTCAGACGGATTTACCATTCGACTTCAAACGTTTACAGTTCCCTATTCGCCTTGCCTTCGCTATGGAAATTAATAAGGCGCAAGGACAGTCTCTACAAATGTGCGGTATTAATTTATTGTAGAATACCCAATTTTTTCTCATGGACAATTGTATTTAGCTTGCTCACGAGTAGGCAAACCATCGTCATTATTCATTTACGCGAAAGATGGAAAAACCACAAACGTTGTCTACCAAAAAGTGTTACAATAAAGTCAAAGAATTTGCTTTGTTTCGTATTAATTTTATTCTCTTTCGCCTAGCGAAGCGGGCGAGGGTACACTAGTCTTATATATAAAAATAGAGACGTTTTTTTGTGTTCGTTAGTCGCCGATTCACGCCTAAACGCATTCACCGATTTCAATCAAACTTTCACAGATCATTGGTATTGGTCCATAGATGGTTTATGTGAAGTTTTAAAGAAATCGGTAAAAGTATGCGTGCGTTGTGTAAGTGTGAAAAATACAATATTTGCGTGTTTCCCTTATACGGACATTACGTATACGGAATGAGAATACACGCAAATGAATAGAATATACACAGACATGAATAACATTGTTTCGATGTCGAGTGACGTATGCGACTGTATTATTCGTAACGCAATAGTTGTCTTCTCTTTTCTTTCCTTTTTATGCATGCGTGACATCAAAGCACATTGCTTTTTTTTAAACTGGAAAATTATTTTGAGCTTCATTTGAACGTTTTATGATTTAGATTAGGGACGGGCAGCAGAGTGCACGCTCGCAGCAGAGCGTGCTAGCAAAGTGCTAGATGAGGGGGCGACAAACTTACATCAGAAGGGTAAGCAATATGCGTGTACGTATATTAATCAGTTCTGAGCAACGCATATGTGTTTGTAAAAAAGAGAGTGAAGCTTTGCCAATAGCAAAGTTACCAGATAAGGGGACTTCATTCCATGTTAGGGGATTTTGAAGTGTTGGGATTTGCTAGATCGTTCATATTAAATAATAAAATGCTTTTCGTTTTTTTTATTGGAAACGCTTCTTTGAATATTAACATCATCTTTGCAAATTTCTACTTTATTTACTTTTATAATTTTTGGAATCAAGAAGCATAGGCGATTTTATAATCAAGAAGTTTGAACACTCGCATGTCAAAGTTTCATAGTTTCAAACTATATGGAGAAAATTTTGTACTGACAAATCGGTGTATATTTTTCTGGATAAAAAATTGTCTTCGTTTACATATAAGTATGTATGTATATCGTATGTCTTTATGTTAGTGAATTGTTTTAAAGAAATGCAGCAAACAGTAATCTCAACCAGCCATGTTTTATTTAAACAATGCATGTTATACATTTTATGTTGTTAAAAAGTACAATTTATACATGTTTCCATTAAAAAAATAGAGGATTTTTTCAAAAAACATTGAGGAAATTATCATAGCAGAGTGGTGAGTACTTAGTTGCTCTCAAATTCCCATCACACGCATATGGCAATGCGCACAGTATGACAAAGTACACAAAAATGATTAGAGAAATTTGTTTGCATCCGCTCATAGGTTTCGCACCATCGGTGGCAACGCAAACCACTTTTCGCCATGATACACCCATGCGTTCTTCTTCACCTTTAGTCGTCCCTTTCATTGGAATAATGTCCAAAAGTTCTTCACATATATTTGGGTGGGCATCAACTCCTCGGATAAAAATCGCTAATTGGGCTATGTCGGATATATCTGTACTGTTGTCAATTGCTAATGAAATCGCTGTGAATGATTTTATACGCTCTTTTAACTGCGATTTTGTAATTTCCGCCATTTCATCTACTCGTCTGTTTATAGTCCTACGAGATAAGGAGACAAAATTCCTACTGCTTTTAATATACAAGACTTCACCAATTCGCTATCCGAAAATGGACGATTCTCACGAACAAGGTTTAACGCGATTTCATAAGTTGCACGCTTTGCATCTACAACGCTTTGCAAATAAACGTAAAAAATTTTAATAATTTGAATTTTTCCGACCATCTGTAATTTGGCACATCGAATCGTTTAGACTTAAGGATTTGTATATACTTTTCCTTTCTTCTCCTACATATTCATCATATTCACTCCTGTGCAGCTCATAATGTCTCTTTATGTTAAAAACCTTACACACCACACGTTTTTCACATACAAGGCATTGTGATACTCCGTCTACATATTTGCATAAAAAAGTTACCCTCCACTTCGGATTCAAATTTAACAATGTTCTTTTATTTGAGGTCATGCTGGACCAAATGTTTTATATTTAATATTTTATTTAACTTTGTTTATCTAAATTAAAAGTTAAAACAGAGTAATATATTACACATTAGAAATAAATTTATGTTTTTGTCGGCAGTTGAACACTGTGCACTTTGTTTTGACGTTCGCCGTTTCAAATTTTTAAATAGATTTTCAGCACTTTCACTGCATCCACACCATACAAATACACTTAATATTAGTGGTTTTTTATGCGAAAATAATATGTAACTTACGGTCTCAAAAAATATCGTCGAAAAATGAATAAATCACGAAAAAACTGATTTTATTTATGAAATGTCAAAACTTATAAGTAAGAGTTGCCGCAGTTGTTAAATGTGGGAATCAATTTTGGAAATTGTTGATTTTATTATTCATGATTTATATATTATACATAAGTATATATATACTATTGGTTGTTTATTTTTATTTGCAGTTGTGCATATCAGAGGTGCATATCAGTTGTGCATATGGGCGAAATTAGTTGTCAATCACGTCCACTTTTTATGAAAAATAAAAGAAAAAATGGTATCATATAGTAGCTAAAAATTCTGAAAAATTTGACAAACTTCAGTAGCTGAAGAGAGTTTGCAGTTTTATAAAGTAATTTGCTAAAAAAATTTATTTTCTGAATTTCTTAGCTCAATTTGAAAAAATATATCCGATCTCAAAAACCACTTAAGTAATCATAAGATAAGTGTGAATAATTTACAGATTCGTCAGTGTATTATTGAAGATTTAACTGGCATTGCTTTCCAATATGTAAGACTTTAATTTAGTCTCAAATGAAATATTTTCAGAGGCCTTAATCTTCTTTACATCTAACAATTAAAAAACAGTATTACGCGAACTTTTGAAATGTTTTATTGCATATCTATTGTTGTTTATTATCTTAATTCATTATTATAACAGAAAGTGTAATATGTATTTAATTTAGTTGTTGAAGAAAAATCTACCAAAAAACCAAATTTTTTTGGAAATTTTTTGATATGAAGTTAAAAGTTGTCATCCCTGGTAAGAATTCATGAATAATTGTTTTCTCATTCAGGATACAAACACAGACACAACTCGCTCAATTTTTCTGTTTCTTCCCTGTGCTTTGTTATCCCCCTTCACCTAGCACTTTTAGCTCGCAGAAGCACACGCTGCTGCACAGTGCAAATGTGCTGAGTTTGCCCATCACTA
>JAYXIM010017510.1:0-51480 GCA_037575425.1 Anastrepha fraterculus
TTTAATGAGAAATTTGACACTGATTTTTCGATTCAAACTGATTAATATCAGCCGGAATACACGTACATATGCAGCTTTCTAATCGTGCATCATTCAGTCCCGATCGGTGGTCATTTTTGATTAATTTCATGGTTGAATACTATATGATTGTTCGCAAACATACGTACTTCCGAACAGAGACATCATTTGCTTAGCATTTTTCGTCAAAAGCGGAAATTTCTCTGAGCTCAAATAAGATTTATAAAATTTTACGATGTTTACTGAAAAAAATTAAATTTTTTAAATCGGTGTTATTCTGCATGTCAATCACTTCCATTTGAAAGTCTTCGGAAACTGTATCCACATCAATATTAAATGGCGAGGAAAACATTTTCATGAAAACCGTTGTCTTCACAGCTTCGAACATTTGCAGTCGTAACTGATTTTCGTTGTTTAAGATGTCTACATATTGTGCGTATTTTTGAGAAGTATTCTGACGTTTTCTTTTTCTAAATGTGCAAACTGAAACACATTATTCTGCAAAAGATGCTGTATCTACAATTGTAATTCCCTGAATTTTATCACACAAATTTTGAATAAACTTTAGCTTGAAGTTCCATATTCCAAGATCATTGAGATGCTCAGTCATATATGTAGATGAGAAATCCAAAATCGCACATCCATTCTTTATCACCAAAACGAGGAAAGGCAAATCCTTTCATATCCAAAAAATTCTATTCCGCTTTTTAAGCTGTATACTCTCTTCAGCATTTCACCTCTACTAAGCCAATGTACTTCGTCATTAAAAACCACGTCTCCATATTCTGTTTCTAAATTTTTCTGGAATACTTTAAATGCACTGTGAGTTAACGCGCGAGTTATATAGGTATATTTTCTCTTTTCTTTTTATATATATTACTGTTACAACATATTCTCACTCTCCCCAATTTCCACATTCCCAACCTCCCACACTCATACACCACATTCTCTCATATTTTCACACTTCCCCACTCCACTTCCAACAACTCCGAGCTTTCTCCCCACTTAACTTAAGTGAGATAAGATTTTTTATATTTTGAATAAATCAGTCTTGTTCTAACGCTCATTCCATTTATACATTTAACTCGCGCGACTTTATAAAATTGATTAGCTTAATTATTTGTACGGTGACATTTGCCAAACTTAATTTTTTCGCACATTTTTACGCAGGGGTTAACGAATGTTTCCCTTCATGTGACATTCTTAATGTCATGAAATAGCCTGACATTGCTCGAGATCCATCTTTCGATATACCAATAATCCTTTCTAATAAAATTGAAAAATTTTTCAGCGTTGTTCTCCAACGATCGACAAGTAAAATACCACTGACGGTAATTAGTGTTAAAAAAGCGAACAAAAATTGATTATGTTTTTTTCCTATTGGTGCAATAAATTAGAAGTTTCTGCTCAAAATTAAGGTTTGTTTTGCAAATATTTACTTATACTGCTTCAGTTAATAAAGTCCTACTTTTGCTACCTAAAATGTTAAGTACCACTAACGATTTTCACTATCACTAAATATTCAGTGATGATGAAATTCGAGTTTAACTACCACCGAAAAAGTAGTGGCAGTGAAACGCCACTTTACTTTAGCGCATTATGGCCAACCCTTATTATAGCGAAGATTAGCTACCTCAGCAACTTTGCATCTTTAATGATGCGAAGGATGCGCACGGCTGATGAAAGTTGAATTGATATTTCCGCTAATGGAAATCGTTTTATGATCCAATTAACATACGCTCTGTTGAACAGGATTACACAAACTCTTTACTCGCACTCAACATACAAAATTTTCTCGATACATTCGCAATTTCGATATTTCTTAGTAAATTTGAAAATATGATAGATCTTTTAAGTTTCCTGAATTGACATCGAAACCTGGTTATGTTGATGCATGCGAGAATTTCCATACATATAAATATATATGCATACACATATAACTACAATAAGTATGAGTACATATATTTTATTCTGTATTCCAACTTGTAATACTGGAAAACAATATATGAACTTTTCTTTGAAGTTCTTGCGGAAGTACAAGTAGAAAATGTTGTGATTTATTAAATTTGTTCTGATTATTTCCGCAAAAGTCGCAATTACTCGTATTTTTGATAATCATCAGCGAAGGATTATTCGTAAGAATTTTAAAAGCATTCGTATTCGCACACTTGAGTTTCAAATATTGAGTAGTCGAAAAAGTCTTTTCGTATTTTGTCAATAGATGGATGTTGTTGGAGTCATCTATCTCCAGTGCTACCAATCACATTGTGTCATATAATAGGGTGTTAGAAAGGTGACATTTTAAGCTTCATTTAACCAAACGAAAATTAAATTCGCAGAAGTTGAAAAAAAATTAAAGCTGTTCAAAAATGAGTGAAAATAATGAAGAAATTCGCTATATTTTGCAATTTTTGTATAAAAAAGGGAAGAATGCCATCAATGAAATTTGTGATGTTTACGGAGACGATGCTGTATCAGTTCGTGTAGCACAACAATGGTTCGCTCTCTTCCGTTCTGGAAATTTCGATGTGAAAGATGCATCTCGCTCCGACCGACCTATCGTTGAAAAGTCGATGAAATTATGGAAAAGATTGACCAGGATTGACATCGCCAAGGAACTAAACATTCATCATCAAATGGTTTTGAACCATTTAAAAAAGGCTGGTTACAAAAAGAAGCTCGATGTTTGGGTACCACATGAATTGTCTGTGAAAAATTGAATGGACCGAATTACTTGTAACATCTGCGATTCTTTGCTGAAACGAAAGGAAATCGAACCATTTCTGAAGCGAATAGTAAGAGGAGACGAAAAGTGGATCAAATACGACAATAATGTGCGAAAAAGATCATGGTGCAAGGGAGGTGAAGCTCAACAAATGGTCACAAAGCCAGGATTGACGCCTCGAAAGGTTATGCTGTGTGTTTGGTGGGATTGGAAAGGAATCATCCACTATGAGGTGCTGCAGCCTGCTCGAACGATTGATTCTACACTTTACTGTCAACAACTGATCAACAGAAAGGGCGTCGTCTTCCATCAGGACAACGCTAGGGCACACACTTCTTTGATGACTCGGCAAAAACTTGGAGAGCTTGGCTGGGAAGTTTTGATGCATCCACCATATAGCCCTGACCTTGCACCATCGGACTACCATTTATTTCGGTCAATGCAGAACTCCCTTAATGGAGTAAAGTTGGCTTCAAGAGAAGCCTGTGAAAATTACTTGTCGCAGTTTTTCGCCGAGAAACCACAGAAGTTTTACGCTGATGGAATAATGTCACTAGAAGAAAAATGGCAAAAGGTGGTCGACCAAAATGTAACATATTTGGTTTAATAAAGTTCATTATAAATATAAAAAAATTAGTTGAAGTTTGATTAGAAATACGAAAAAACTTTTTCGACTACCCAATATAATCACAACATGAAAAAAAACATTTTTCCACACTAAAACTACAAAGATTTCTTTTAAATCAAGGTTTTTTTCATAACCAGTCATATTTCACAAAATTGAAAAACATCAAAAATTAATTAATTAATTTAATTTAATATATGGAAAATAACAATAAATTATTATTTTACAATAAAAAAAAGGAGCACTAGCTGCCAGGGCTTACGGCTCAACATCAAAAATTATTTTCAAAGTCTTATTCCTCATCATTTTCAACTTGTTGTTTTTTCACGACATATTTTTAAATTTCAAATTGCAATAAAGGCTATTGAAGAATGGACGAAGACTTGGTGCATAAAATTGAACAATCAGTTCATGTAAACTTCAACAGAAAAGTGAATCCGTGTCCAATAATACTGCTAGGTGGCGCAATACCGCATGCAAACACTGCAAAGTACGATAACGATCGATGCTAAGCTTCGATGGAAGGAGCATACAAAACTTAAACGGCATGAAATCCATCTGAAGATAATAAAAATGAAATGGCTAATGGGACGAAGATCAAAGCTATTCATCTAATAGATACCATATCTATTCATCAAAGATATCTATATATAAATAATATATATAATATGTACATATAGCACGCAACTATGGGGTTGCGCCAGCCAAAGTAGTATAATTATACTTCAACGACTCCAGAGTAAAATCCTTCGAGAATTCCCAACTCACCTTGGTCGATCGCAATAGGGATATTCATCGTAACCTCAAGACCCCTTCAGTCGCTGAAGAAATTAAAAAACAAGCCTTCTGCTCAAGCCCACTCCCTCAGGCTTCAAAGGCACGTGAATGAGGAAGCTAGCAAACTCCTCAGCACCTCAGGCCTAACCCGACGACTCCATCGAATCAAACCACATGATCTGGCATGATGGCTGTTCACTTAAGGAAGGGACTATGAAAATCTCTTCACAAAATTCTCTTTATGTTAAAAATTGTGCTGCTCGTTAGTTTATGTATAACCAGTTGCAGTGTCAACAAACATTGTTATGAATTTTATATTGAATCTATGTTTGTAAAAAAAACAAAAATGCGGAATATTATAATTGTCACAAACATTTTTTCTTTTGAATCGATTTATATGTGAAGCAATGCATTTTTCTTATTGTATTCATTGCGCTAGAAACGGTTTCAACTTTTACATTTGAGTTTTGCTGTGACAAGAGCCGAATTGTCAACTTTGCAACATTTTCAAAAGACCATTTTCAGCTGGTCTGCTGAGTCATTTCAATTTTTATTCAATATTCATTCTCGACAAGACCGTCTCTGTTCCCAACATAAAATCTCATTATTTTCTTTTCACTCGGACTTAGTGACCAATTTTCCATGGAAGTTAATTTCACGATATTAATTGAATGACAGATATTATTCAAATTTAGAAAGAGTCGAGAACGAGAACTTCTAAAGTATTGACCAAAATCAGGAAAGTAAGACTGGTTAAAGTAACCCAAAGCAGCTGCAAAGGACAGAGGACAAAGGACAAATTATAAAAAAAAGTACCAAGAGCTCAATATTGCATTTTTTGTATTACCTAAATATTTAACCAAAATATGTGACATTCGAATTCGGAAGAGTTCCATCAAAAATTATTTGAATTTGGTTTTAATGCAGGCTGCTTTTTTACAATTAAATATACTTATACTTATAGTAGCTTTAACCCGCGGCCCCGCTCGCGTAGGAGTAGTTTTGAGGGATTTAGGATATGTATATAAAAGAATTACAAACAATAATTTCATAGAAAATATTTTTTTATTAATAACCATAATATTACAATATCCGGCATCCGTTGCTATGCCTCGTTGAATAAAATCAAAGCAACCAATCAGAGAAATATCAAGAAAAATTATTTTTCTTAATTTTCTATCTCAAACCGTTTTTGAACTTTGCATTTGGGTCATAGTTGAACAGCTTATGCGGATTATGAAGTCTAGAGTGTGCTATAAATAGTGGGAAATAGGATAAACTAAGATTTTTTAGATTAAATTTAAGCAAATATTCGATTATTAATGACGAATGAGAGTGATGGCGCGGCCTGGGGGCTGTGGAAAGGAAGTTCCATCATAAAAACATGCCTATAACCTTCATTGTATAAAAATTTTTACGTCATTTGGTGTTGTCGTTTCGTAGTGATGTACGGATAACGTACAGACATTCACCTTTATAATATAGAAAATATGTACATATATGTTTGAAAAAATTATATTTACATCAAAATATACATATGTAGGTATTTTTATTGCTAATTTAACCCAATTTGGGCACCAGTGCCGACTTTCTACCTCATTTACCATGCGCAAAGGTCAAGGCCTCAAAAAGTAGGCACAACATAGCAAGTAACAGGGCATATGTATGTAAGTATGTATATGTATGTATGTATATATGTACAGCATATGAGTGGTCATAAATTTTCCCATTTCATTTATGGCAAATCAAATAAATTTGATATTGCCTACTTTTGGGATACCAGTTATTTGCTCTCAGGTTTTGTTTTTTATGGGAGTGCGTGTACATGATTGGATGTATGTATGTGCATACATTTCGTTCGAATTTGTGACTATGCCCCAACAAAATGTGTATACATATAAGTTTTGTTGGAGCATAATTTTCAGTATTATTTATTGACTGTTGGCTGTCCTTTTACTTGAATGAAAATTCACAGTTTTTATATTCTGCTATATATAAAGGGTATGCGTGATTTTCTATGATATTAAATCAAATTGCCATACGTTTCCATAATTACCAATTCGGATGCCTATATGCAACTATCATATGTACATATGTACGCATGTGCGACAATGGATTTCTTACCATTCTTATGCTGTGGGTTGGGTAAACTTGTGTTCACTTGCAGGTGTGGGCGTGGAAATGTGTTACTGATATGTTTAGTTTTATGTCAAATGTTAGTTTATACTGCGTTGGGAAAACTTCGAAGATGGTTCCTAGAATGGCTATAGCTTGAATTCCCGAAAAAATCCTCAGGGATGGTAGAGCAAATTCGTAAATCGATACGTCACTAACCTGGCGTATGCACTATAGAGAAAATTATTTTAAAAATATTGACAACATATAATTTATTACACACTAATACAGTTTTCATTTGCAGTATGGCTTTCATTGTTATCTGAGCCCGTATCCGAGTTTGTACCGTTCATATCTATTTTCTATGAATTTACTTTGCTACCTTTACTTTGCTTCATCGAATTTTTGTTACATCAAATACTCCAAGGGCACTTCCACCACCTTTTCAGAAACTATCATGGCCTCCGTTTTTTCATTCCAAAGGCGTTGCCAAAGATCGATTTCATTTTCTTCTATTGGCATCAGTTTCAGTAATACTTACATACGTTTCAGGAGCAATAAGTTGTTAGCCTAAGGTCCCGGAAATGGATAGGCCATAGTCCAAACAATTCGTAAGCCTGAGCAGAATGCCCCTAGACTGGAATCCGCAAGGCACTCGCCGAAGAGGACGGCCGAAAGGAACATGGAGACGAACCCTATATGACGAATTCACGACATCTGACAATTTGCTCACTTGGCCGCAGATAAAGTCTAAAGATGCAAATCGATCCCAATGGCATTTATTTGTATCGGCACTTTGCGCCCCCAGCCGGTGCGATAGCAATTAATAATCACGGTCTCACGTCTACACTTTCAATTTGCAATTTGTTTTTGTGTGCAGGCTATACTCGTATATAAAGAGTGATCAGATTGGAGGTACTTTTTCCAAAAGGGTTTCTGGACAGATCACGCGTGACTACTGTCAAACTAAATACATACTTTTTTTCAGTATTTATTGAAATTTCATAATGGAAAGACTAACGGCTCAACAAAAAAAAATCTTACGAAAATCGACGCTCTGTGAAAAGTGTTATTCGCGCGCTCAGGCCAACGTCAGCGATGAGGCCCATTTTTGGTTTAATGGCTACGGAAATAAGCAAAATTGCCCTGTTTGGGCTAAAGAGCAACCTGAAGCTATTTAAGAACAGCCATTACTTCAATTGAAAACAACCATTTGGTGCGGCCTATAGGCTAGAGGAAACATCGGCCCATATTTCTTTAAAGACGAGGCTAGCGCCAATGTAACAGTAAATGATTTTTGATACCGGAAATTGGTCTCAACAAGATGGCGCTACAGTCTGTGAACAATGGTTTTACTGGGTCGTCGTTTCGGTGAGCAATTCATCTCTCGTCTCGAACTAGTCGATTGACCACCAAGATACGTGAGATCACTCCTTTGGATTTTTATTTGTGGGGGTATGAAAAGTCTTAATGGGTTGTGGATGAACCAGACGTTGGTAGCCAACATTACTCATTCAAAATAGGTGTTTGCGGATAAACGAATTACGGCGCAGTTGCGGCCAACATTTCAAAAGGATGTTTTTTTATAATTAGCGCGTACACCTTTTTTGGTTGGATAAGCTTATAAGGGGCTTTTTCATGGCAGAAATACACTTGGAGGTTTGCCATTGCCTGCCGAGGGGCGACCGCTATTAGAAAAATGTTTTTCTTTAATTTTGGTATTTCACCGAGATTTGAACCTACGTTCTCTCTTTAAATTCCGAATGGTAGTTACGCACCAACCTATTCGGCTACGGCAGCCGCCTATTTCAAAAGGATTATCTTTAAAAAATAAATGTCATGAATGGCTCTACACAAAAATAATAAAGATTTCCCAATCAATTTGAAGTTTCGTGGTTTTATTTCAGTTTGAAATCCGATACATCTGAATTTATCATTTTTATATTGCTATTTTTGGATTAAATTTCTTTTCGCATATTCAAATATTCATCAGCATCGAGTGGCGCTACAGCTTCTTGTGGACTTTGGCCTTCTGAACAGTACGCCTCCATGCTGCTCTATCCGTTACCCTTGCCTTCCAGTTCCTTAGATTAAGGTGTGCCAAGTCGTCTTTCACTTCATCGATCCACCTCGATCTTGGTCTTTCTCTTGCTTTATTTGTGTATGCATTTGTCTCCAGAATTTTCGTTTGAGCTCTTGAACTGTCCATTCCCATAACGTGGCCCAGCCATCGTGTTCGTTGCGCTTTAATGTAACGTACTACATTTGCGCCATTAATAAGTTCGTCCAGCTCATCATTCCATCGTAGGCGCCATTCGTCTTGAGCAATTCCGACTGCGCCAAATATTTTTCTGAGAACTTTTCTTTGAAATGCTTGCGGTGTTTTCATGACGCTTTCACTCAGCTCTATAGCACAACACCGGCCGAACTACGGCTTTAATTACTTATATTGTCAGTTTGTAGGGTCTCTTAAGGAGTTTTGATTGAAAAGTGTTTTAAATGATGCGTATGCTCTAATATCTGATTAGATTCGTTCTCCTAAAGTAAGAGTCATCGCATTATCTGTCGTCAGTTTGCAGCCTAGTTATGCGAACGTGCTTACTAATTAAAATTTTTACTTTCCAATATTCCTATTTTGGTGGCTGTTTGTTTTTCAGTCTAGAGAGCAGCAAATGTTTGGTATTTTTCGTTGGTTATCTTTAGTCCAATTTTTGCCGCCATGCTTTAATTTCGGAAAAGGTTGAAGTACTTTTAGTTTTGCTGACTATCGCTGTATCATCGGCGTAAGCACATAATTGTGTTGTTCTATTCATTATATGTCCAGTTCTTTTGGCATCGTTTACCTCATCTATTGCACGGCACAGCATTTAGTTAAAAGTTGTTGTTTCGCCCTGTCTTTCGCCACTCCGTATGTGTAAGACTTCAGATTTATTAACCTGTATCATGATTTTGGACTCAGTGTCTCGAGGGTCATCATTACTAGCCTGATTAGTTTTTCTGGGATTTTGAATTTTTTGAATATGGTTGGCATGGTCATTCGGTTGATGGTGTCAAATGTTTATTTGAAGTCAATGAAAAGCTTATGAAGATCAAAGTTGAGATTTTTGACACCACGTAACTAATTTGTCTATATCTGCGTCAGTTGTGTTATTTATAACTGAAAATATTTCTAAATCTTCAGCATATAACAGTAAATTAGCAATTGAAAAGCAATTACTAATGTCGTTTAGGAATAACTCAAAGAGTAGCGGACCTAAAACACTTCACTGAGGCACCCCAGAGCAGACAATGGATAAATAGGATTTCAAGCATTGCAAGAAAACAGAGGGAAACCCAAGCGGAGATAATTTACGTAGTAAAATGTTGTGAGAGACTCTCTCGAAAGCTTTGGAAAAATCCGTATAAATGCAGTCGACTTGTTGCCCTGCTGAGAAGGCTCTAGACGAGGTTAGACACTGTGAACCGTCCGGAGCCGATGCTGATTTTCCTCCATTTTCCAAATAATTAACCCTTTTTCAGCTTCCGTGGAAACTTTATTTGGCGCACTTCTGCTCTTGCTGCAAGCCGGGCAAGACATACAAATTTTCGATACTAGCCCCCGTATTCCGTCGAGTTAAGATATTAAGCAAAACGCATAAACTTTGCACAAACACTTCCCAGACTTCGCAGGTCATTGATTGATAACACAAGCATATTTAAATTGGAAAATAAAATTTATTATATTTGTGCATTTTTATTTTTGAAATACAAAATTACTTCAATTATCGCATTTTGTACCATGTCCGCAGAGATTATCAAAAGTTCCATTGTGTACATATTAATAAATGTATAAACATACATACACACACAGGCCCACAAGCAAATGATAAGCAAATAAATATATTGCGCACCTTTTTAAGCAACTTGCACTTTCTGAACTTTTGTATAAAAGAACATTTCATAGCAGTAGTATTTCCAGTTGTTGTCAAGAATTTCTGCAAAGCGCGCTGAGTAAAATTACTTTTGTAACGAGTTAGCAATGGAACGTTGGCAAAATCGAGTTGCAGTGGTCACCGGTGCCAGTTCTGGCATTGGCGCTGCTTGTATGAAATATCTCGCGAATAATGGAATGGTTGTAGTGGGCCTGGCACGACGCAAAGAACTCATGGACGCTCTGAGGGACCAAGTCGAACCAGAGGCGCGCGCTCGCGTTCATGCCATTCGTTGTGATTTGCGAGACGATCAACAGATTATCGCTGCATTCAAGGAAATCGAGTCCAAGTATGGACCTGTTGCGGTGCTTGTAAATAATGCGGGCACTGTGCGCGTAATGAATTTGGTGAATGAGAACAACTCGCAGGATGTAAATGATGTGATCAACACTAATGTATTGGGTGTAGTCAATTGTACGAGAGAGGCATTCCGCTCCATGAAAGCCAACGGCGGTGATGGGCATGTTTTCATGATCAACAGCATCTCGGGACATATTGTGCCTAGGATACCGAATTATTCTTTAAATATTTATGCGCCTACGAAATTTGCGGTGACGGCAATGACGGAGGTCTATAGGCAAGAATTTTTGAATCAAAATACGAAAGTTAAAGTGACGGTGAGCTCAACAGTGAATTAAATATTTAATACCTGTATATTGTTATTGAGACATAATCGAAATTACAGAGTATAAGTCCCGGTGCTGTAGATACAGAAATCGTACCAAAGGAAATGAAAGTTGCTATGGAAACTCTACCATTTTTGCAACCGGAAGATATAGCTGATGCTTTGCTGTACAGCCTTCAGACACCTCCTCATGTGCAGGTTTGTTGTTAAAATATATGGAGGTGATTTAATACACAACATCTCATATATCTTTCCAGATACACGAAATGATTGTTAAACCAATTGGAGAACTATTTTAAACAAGGAAGTACACAATGTGCAATGGACATGTAAATTTTATAACAGATTCAATAGAAATACATATATCCAGAGTATTTATTTTGAGCGAAATTGAACATTTCTGAAATAATTTCTCTTATGTGACCCTCGTAAAATGTTTAGTTTGGTAGTAAGGTATGATGGCTACAGCGGTTTGAATGGTTTCAATCGGCTGATAGCCCCCCCAAAGGGGGTTTTGGAAGCAGATAACATTAGCAGAGTTCCAAGTCGGGTAATTTCATTCACAATCGATTTATTGGTCGTATACCAGCTTGTGTGGCATAAACCTGGAACTGAGCTTCTGAAGCTCTATAGGCTTCGTAAAAACAAAACACACAGTTGTCTGAGGAATCTTTAACTCTATTTTAATGAAATCGCAGACACCTTCTAATTATTTTTAATGAAATCTCGAACTTTTCGATGTTTTCTGGAGGTGAGCTTTTCTTTCGTTTTGCCCCCAAAGTCGAATGGGTTGGTATGTGACTACCATTCGGTAGTGGCTGAGTTCGAAACCCTCTGAGAGCACGAAACACCCGAATGGTATAAAATGTTTTTTTCCGAGTGTATTTCTGCCATGAAAAAGCTGCTCATTAAAAATCACTTGCCCTACGGATTCGGCAGTCAACTGTTGATCTCTCCATTTGTGGCATAACATCAAGACAGGCAGACAGTGAAGAAGAAATTCGATCCTTCCTAATGCAGATTGGTTTAAAATATTAGAGCTCCCATTAAAACTACTTTTTTTTTGTTAAATTTAGCGAATTTTTTTGTTTTTTGTTTTGTTGTGTTTGTTTGAAAGAAAACTTTTGCCTACCCTAATGTAGATATATGTATGTAAAATATTGCCTCTCCCATTAAAACCACTTATTTGGAATTTAGCGAATTTTTTGTTTTCCTTCTTGGAGAATTTTTGTAAATGAAGGAAAAATTCGGTCCACCCTAATGTGGGTACTCGTAAAATATCAACTCTCCCGTTAAAAGAACTACATTTTTTTTAATTTACCGAATTTTTTTTGTTTTCTCTTTTGTTGTGTTTGTTTGACAGAAAACTTTGGCCTACCCTAATGTAGATATATGTATGTATGTAAAATATTGTCTCCCATTAAAACCACTTATTTGGAATTTAGAGAATTTTCTGTTTTCCTTCTTGGAGAATTTTTGTAAATGAAGGAACAATTCGGTCCACCCTAATGTGGGTATTTGTAAAATTTCAACTCTCCCGTTAAAAGTACTACATTTTTTTTTTAATTTACCGAATTTTTTTGTTTTCTCTTTTGTTGTGTTTGTTTGAAAGAAAACTTTGGCCTACCCTAATGTAGATATATGTATGTATGTAAAATATTGTCTCTCCCATTGAAACCACTTATTTGGAATTTAGAGAATTTTCTGTTTTCCTTCTTGGAGAATTTTTGTAAATGAAGGAAAAATTCGGTCCACCCTAATGTGGGTATTTGTAAAATTTCAACTCTCCCGTTAAAACTACTACATATTTTTTTTAATTTACCGAATTTTTTTGTTTTCTCTTTTGTTGTGTTTGTTTGAAAGAAAACTTTGGCCTACCCTGATGTAGATATATGTATACATGTAAAATATTGTCTCTCCCATTAAAACCACTTATTTGGAATTTAGAGAATTTTCTGTTTTCCTTCTTGGAGAATTTTTGTAAATGAAGGAACAATTCGGTCTACCCTAATGTGGGTATTTGTAAAATTTCAACTCTCCCGTTAAAAGTACTACATTTTTTTTAATTTACAGCATTTTTATGTTTTCTCTTTTGTTGTGATTGTTTGAAAGAAAACTTTGGCCTACCCTAATGTAGATATATGTATGTAAAATATTGCCTCTCCCATTAAAACCACTTATTTGGAATTTAGAGAATTTTTTGTTTTCCTTCTTGGAGAATTTTTGTAAATGAAGGAAAAATTCGGTCCACCCTAATGTGGGTATTTGTAAAATTTCAACTCTCCCGTTAAAAGTACTACATTTTTTTTTTAATTTACCGAATTTTTTTGTTTTCTCTTTTGTTGTGTTTGTTTGAAAGAAAACTTTGGCCTACCCTAATGTAGATATATGTATGTATGTAAAATATTGCCTCTCCCATTAAAACCACTTATTTGGAATTTAGAGAATTTTCTGTTTTCCTTCTTGGAGAATTTTTGTAAATGAAGGAAAAATTCGGTCCACCCTAATGTGGGTACTTGTAAAATATCAGCTCTCCCATTAAATCCATTTATTTTGAGTTTAGCGTATTTCCATGTCTACACTCCGCATTACAACAAAAGTAATACGGTTTTTGCAAACTTCATATACGATTGTCTTGAATCACCCTATATTTAAGCCTTGAAAATTATTCGTTCACTTATGGGCGAATCGGTACTGAACATTAGCGGAACAGGTTGAGAACGGCCCTTTAATTATGTGTCGAGTCGCGAAAGAACTTTAAGAGAAAATATTACTGTTGTTGTTGTATGGGATTATTATAAGTTAAAAGCCTATGCGTATTTGTTTGCCTTTAAAAACCCACTTTGAATTTATTTGGTTGTAAAGGTTTAGCAAAGGATGCAGGCACTCAGCTGATGGAGCGAGTGGTACGTGACGAATGAATAGCCAATCGGTTTTTATACCTAAATATTACAAACTTCTGTGCACTCAAAGGCAATTCATTATCAAAACCACTGAAATCGTACAGCAGACATCTTCATGCTCGAACTCGAGGTCAAAGTGAAATAGAGGGGAAGTAAGCGATGGATGTAAGGCTGACATGTTTCACGCTCATTAATCTTAATTCGATGCAAGAGCCTGATATATACAGCAATCGAAGCCAGACAAATGGACATGTGCGATTTGCCGCTTAAAAATGGACACCAACAACTCAGAAGGGCATTCGTTGCACAAGAAGTCAGACAAAAAAGGAACTAAAAACTAGTGAAGCCAAAAAAAAAAAACGAGAATGAACTCATTGCAGTTAAGACGACGAGTGGCGACACGAACCTGCAAAAAATCCAGTCACTCGTTCGAAATACATACTACAAATTGTTCTACATTTGTGGTACTTACACCCACACACTAATGCAAAACATGAAATGGCAGTAGTGCAGTGCTGACCTCAAACCGAAGTTAAAAATCAAATACACTGACATCTGCGCTTAAGAAATGAAGCACTCTGTTGCAGTGGACAGGACATTGCAATTAATGGGATTTCATTAGCGTGCGCTTGCTCTTTAAATGGAAAGGGGAGAGAAGTGGGAAATTGGGGCAGTAGTAGAGGGTGCTGGAGTGGATGTTCGTAGTTTCACTAAATGGATGCACTGATAAGCTCACACGGATTACACAGCCGGCTCGATTCGGCAATCCACTCGTTTGCGCATGTATTGGGTGCATACCGACGAACACAACGTATTTAGAAATGAAATACTCCCACTCTCCCACTATGTACACGTAAGTGTGTATGTAGTTGATCTGCTTTAATTGTCAGGGATGCTGCTCACAATTTATTTAATTTTCTGAAATGCACTAAAAGGATTTAATCAGGATACACACACATATGCACATATATGTTTGCGTGTGGGTATGTTGGGTTTAAAGGACGTGTATGCGTGCATTGAATGGCTGTAGAGTTCAAATAAGTCAGAAGTGTACGCGTTCATGTACGTTTATGTGTTCCACATATCTTTGGACGGATTAGATTTGTATAAAAACACTTTAACATCGACTTAAGAGCATTTCGTACACAGCTGAAGGACTTTGTAATAATTTGTATTTGCGATTAATTTCGAGCTGTGCTTAGCAAGCTATGCACGTTTACTATGGATGCGAATTTTCAGGATTATATATTTTTAATCTCGAGATCCCGGAACTTTCCCGAAATAAAGAGGTTTTAAAAAAAATAAAAATTAAGGCATTGAGGGTATTATCCTCCAAGCGTGACTCAAATTCATGACTCATATAAAGCCAGTAGAAGAGGAGAACTATGCTGGATTGTTAATGGAAGTCGAAACGTTGTCTGCGATAATACATAAGTTGTCTCTATATGTATATTAGGTTGGGTAATAGTTTCATGGCGTTTTTATATTTTCTTTTATTTTACAACGATTTGTTTACTGTTTGGCAAAGGGTAAGTTTTCATGCGATAGAATTCTTTCTGCGCTACAAAATCATGCTCTTCTTTGCTTTTCAACGAGGTATGGAGAAGGCGTCATTGAGCCTACAGCACGGAAATGATTTGCAAAGTTCAAAAATTACGACTTTGATGTCGTATACCTGCCCTGTAGTGGAAGGACTGCTGAATTCGATGAAGAACGTCGCAAATCACTTTTGAAGCAGACCGGTCGCCAAGCAAGTCGTGAATTGGCGGAAAAAATGAGCGACGACCATAAATTGATTCTCAATCACCTTCATGCAATGGGATTCACGGAAAATTTGGGAGCCTGGGTACCTCACGAGCTCAACGGAAAAAACAAAGAAAGCCACCTTCAAATTGCTTCTCAGCATCTCGCCCGCCTTCGAGCAACACGCGGTTATAAACAGCGCTTTTTGTACGGAATCGTCAGGAGAGATGAGAAATGGTGCCTATACATCAATATGAAGCAAAGAGAGGAGTGGGTGACTTCATGAGATACGTCAAAGCCGAGAGTCAAGCCGGATCTTCATCCAAAGAAGATAATGATATGTGTTTGATGGGACTGGGAGGGCATGGTGCACTGGGAAATGCTTGAAAATAATGTCTTGGCCAACAAGGAGCTCTACATTGCCCAACTACATCGCATGAATGAAGCTATTCGACTGAAAATACCTGATAGACATGGAGAAAACATACTCCTTCATAACAACACCAGGCCCCATATTGCACAAGTCGTCAAAGCCGCACTCCAAGAGCTCGAATGGGAGGTCCTTCAGCAACCGCCGAGATGCGTTACCTTCAATAGCAAAGATGTCCTTAAAAACTGGCTGAACAACTTGGCGGAACGGCATCAACAAATGGTCGAGAGGTGGGAAGAGGTTGTAAACAGCAACGGCGAATATACAATTGAATAACTTATTGATATTTATTGTTTTTTGTTTAAATAAAAGCCTTAAACGTCTAAAAACGCCACGAAATTATTCCCCAAGCTAATATCTACCATGTTGTCCGATAAATGAAGAAATGCACGTTTTTATTTTTCTCTCTAATTGTAGATTGTTTTCTAACAGAAGCTTTTCCATGACAGAAATTCACTCGGAGGTTCGCAAATGCCAGCCAAGGGGTGATTGCTGTTAACAAAAGCTTTTTTTAGGTATTGTCTGCAATGGCGAAATTATTGCATTCATTTGTCACTTACTTGTACTTGTTTCCCGTTCCATAGGCGGTTGGACGGACTTAATTTCTCAGTGAAATTGCTGCTTTTAGTCTTATTTCAAGCTAAACTAGCTTTCAATAAAAAATATATTTATATTGGTTCTACAGTCTAGGTTCTGCTTAATGTACCTAATAGAAGTTGAATGTAAGAATATCAAGCTAAGACTGTCACTGCATGTCTCCAACGTAGTAATGAATACCCACATCCAAGGTTGCAGCATAAAGCTTTGCCTCGCTTGTAGAGAAGCTAATCAATTGAATAGTCAACAGTTTAATTGAAATGACAAATAGTTGATGTGTGCCCAATATATATGTACTTCGGGTGCAAGTAGAAAAGCTAAAATGCAGTCTCAGTCTCAGCCTCAGTCACACACATAACACTTGTCATGTGGATGTATGTATTCACCCTGCAAGGAAACCCCAAACAAATATGGAAACATTCAAGTTCACATACTGGTATTAAATAGAAGCAATCATACTAGTTCGTCATTGACTAGAATAGTACCCGTAGTAAAGCGATCAATTTGTCAATTAAATAAGTATATTTTTTTAGATAGGAAAACACTACATTCAAGTCTATCAAATAAAGGCAACAGTTAATTAATATTTGATTGAAATTTATGCACTTTACTTAGTCTTGCCATTAATTTTGTGACAAATTTTACCATACATATGTCGAGAACAAATTCGCAGAAACAAATTCCGTTACTCATAAATTATATTCAGTTTCGCTGTTTAATAATTGAGTGGGGAGCTAAGGGAAATCGCATTGCAGTAATTATATATATATAATTGGCGCGTACACCCTTTTTGGGTGTTTGGCCTTCTCGTATTTGTGGTGTGCGCCTTGATGTTGTTCCACAAATGGAGGGACCTACAGTTTCAAGCCGACTCCGAACGGCAGATATATTTTATGAGGAGCTTTTTCATGGCAGAAATACACTCGGTTTGCCATTGCCTGCCAAGGGGCGACCGCTATTAGAAAAATGTTTTTCTTAATTTTGGTGTTTTCACCGAGATTCGAACCTACGTTCTCTCTGTGAACTCCGAATGGTAGTCGCGCACCAACCCATTCGCCTACGGCGGCCGCAGTAATTACATTACATAAATATAGCAAAAGTGCAAGTGAGATTTACGAATTGCTGAAAAAACTTAATATTTCAACGATATTTGTTTACCACACGATCAATCGTACTTCCCGAATATCTGAAGCGACAGACAGAAAAATAAGTGGTCGTCCTCTCGTGACTCGAACCAGTGCAGCCATAAAAGACATTAGAGAAAGAATTCGCAGAAATCCCTTCAGAAAGCAGCAAATCATTTCAGGGTTATGAATGAATCGACCAGATCCATGTCGAGTCCAATTGGAGATGATCTCCACATGAAATCTTTCGGTCGCTTAACTAGTCATCTTTTGACAACGCGCTTGAAGACACTCGACAGGTGCAAGCAGCTATCTATTCTTTTCACAGATGAGAAAATTTCCACTGTTGAAGAAGTTTTTAATAAGCAAAACGACAAAATCTATGCTAAAACTTCTGAAGATGCAAGAAATGTTCATCCAAGGGTTCAGCATGGCCACCAGCTAGACTCCGTAATGGTTTGGTGGGGAGTGTCTTGCAAAGGCGTTACATGTCCTCATTTCTGCGAAAAAGGGGTTAAGACCGAGGAGAAAGTGTACCATGTGCAAGCAGTTGAGCAGTACTCTCTTTAGTGGAGAGTGTTGGATCTTCCAGCAAGATTCAGCTACAGCCCATAAGGCAAAAACCACCCAACGGTGGCTAAAAAACAATATTCCTCGGATCATAGGCACAGAAGATTGACCATCTGGAAGCACAGATCTGAATCCATTGGACTACAGTTTGTGGTCAGAATTGGAGAACATGTCCTGTCAAGGCCTTACAGAAATTTGGAGAGCCTCAAGCAATCTTTGGTTCAAGCAGCGACGTCAATATCCATGTAAACCGTGCGTGCTGCAATAGCGGAATGGCCTAATCGTTTGAAGGCTTGTGTAAAAGCAAATGGTGACCATTTACAATGAAAACTAAAAATTTTATTATTTAATATTTACATGATACAATGAAACTAACTTCATTAAAAAAGTATAATACTAACGGATATACGGACTAGCTTGTAACAGAACTTATGGCAGGACTAAGTGTACATATATGGTAGTATACACAAGTAATACATATATACAAACAGAAATTGTGCTCTCCAAACATTGACTATAAATAATAAAGACATTAAATATGTATGATAAAAAGCCAAATGTTTAGGCATAATAATTGATGCAAAACTGACCTGGAAGGAGCATGCGAGTATACTTCAAAAGAGAAATGAATTTAAAACAGATTCATACAACTCTACTGGCTACTACGGAACGACTCGCGACTTTCACTTGGAAATTAATTGATAATCTACAAAACTCTTATAACTCCAATCTGGAAATATGGTCTCGAACTATGGGGAACAGTAAGCAAGGAGGCAGGCTGGTACATAACCAATTACGATATACTCAGGGACCTCAAAATTAAATTTATTCAAGACGTCATTCGAGAATGCAGCACAAATCCTTTTCATAGACTACTAACACACACAAACCAAAAAACGCTGAAAATTCCACATTCAGAACTGCAAAAACAAATAACTCCGACATCCCTGGCATCATTAAAATAGATATCAGCAGCTGAATACGTCTCTTATCGACGGTTGTAGACTCCGTAGTCTTTTACTCTGCCCCTACATGGGCTGGACGCCGTAGCCGAATGGATTGGTCCGTGACCGTGTTATCTCTCGAAGAGGTTATCACAATTGGCCACCGAGATCTTGAGATTTAACACCTTGTGACTTTTTTCTTTGGGGTCACGTGAAAGAGAGAGAGACCCCGCCAACAGCCTAGGGTCGGTTTAAGACCTAAAATATGGAGTTCGTGAGGCTATCGAGGACTTAGGGCAGCCCCTTTGCAATTCGGTTATGGAAAAGTTCTTGAGAGGGATATTGTCCTGTAAGCGTGGTCGTGGCGGTTAGAAGAATGGGAAGGCAGATGGAATTTGTCAACTAATACGCGCTGGACTCATAGGCTTATCTCAAATATTAGCCAATGGGTGATCAGGGAACACGGAGACGTTGACCACAATCTCACTCAAACACTGAGTGGGTACCTACGAACTTTCGACAAAACACAAACGCCCGAGCCTAGTTCTCACGACGCTGTCAGATGACGACGTGTCGGTAATACATACGACATCTGATGTTCCATTCGCTGTAGAACCTCTTATGAAGTGGATCAATGGACACTATCAATAGCGTATAACCTCCATACGCCCATGTGAAAGGAACCTGGACACAGGTACATGTTGTGTTAGTAGACATAAGCGCGGCTCCACCTTGATGAAATGTTACCACTGTCACAGGGCGCAGCTCAGCCGAAAATGAGGATTGTTATGGTGAGGGAGCATGCCCCACATATCACTGGTATGTGTTTGATGATGTTTCTGACAGTTTGAGTTTTACTTCTTCTTCTTAACAGTTTGACTTTTACTTCTTCCCTCGCCTCATTTGAAAAACAAAAAAATCCATTTTTTTACTTAAATATTCAAAAATATCGACCCCAAGCGGTTTTTCGAGATTCATAATATTTAAGGAGATATAGCCATTTTAGTGACGCAACCTCTACAGCAAAACTTCAAAATTAATTTTCAGGCAACAGCAAAGCATCTTTGAACGTCCGTCATTTTTTCAAATTTAATTTTTTTTAAAGATCGCAGTTAAAGATAACGACATTCATACTGAACAAAAATCTTTTTGATTTCAGAAACCTGCGGGTCCCAGAATCTGTGTCGCCAGCGACATACTTGCAAGTCCATTTTGAAGGCAGATAACTTTTTGAACGAACCTCGTTTTTTTAAAGAATTTGTTTTAATTAGTTTAGGATTTACTTATAGTGAATTTTTGTAATTTTTAACCTTCTTTACCTGAAAAAAATTTCATTTAAATTTAAGGAAAAATTTATCCTGGATGCACCTTTACTGTCGAATGAATATTTTAAAACGGTGAAATGGTTATTTTCTAAAGGGTGTTTTTTTTAGAGGTTAGGTTTTCATGATGAAATAAAACGTATATAATTTAATGTTATGGCCAAGAATTTAGCTTTATTATAAGGATAAGGGTTTGCCATTATGTTTTAAAAATGATTTCGGGCAAGTGGCCGCCACGGCTGGCTCGAATAAATTCCAGCCGAGAGGCCCAATTTTCGACCACTTTTTGCAGCAATTGGGGCCATATGTCAGCAATAACGCGCCGAATATTCTCTTCCAAGACGTCAATCGTCTCGGGCTTATCTGCGTAGACAAGCGACTTCACATAGCCCCACAAGAAATAGTCCAGCGGTGTTATATCGCATGATCTTGGAGGCCACGCCACAGGTCCACGGCGCGAGATAATGCGCTCACCAAAAGTTTCCTTCAATAAATCGATTGTTGCGTTGGCTGTATGGCATGTAGCGCCGTCTTGTTGGAACCAAAGGTCGTCCACATCAACATCGTCCAATTCAGGCACGAAAAAGTCATTAATCATGGCTCTATAGCGCTCTCCATTGACTGTAACATTATGGCCGGCTTCATTTTTAAAGAAATATGGACCAATGATTCCCTCTGCCCATAGAGCACACCAAACAGTGACTTTTTGAGGATGTAACGGCGTCTCAGCAATGGCTTGTGGATTATGTTCACTCCAAATGCGACAATTTTGCTTATTGACATACCCATTCAACCAAAAGTGAGCTTCATCGCTGAACAAAATTTTCTTGTGAAAATCGGGATCGGTGGCCATCTCGTTTTGGGCCCATTCACCGAACGTGCGACGCGCTTGATGGTCGTTCGGCTTCAATTCTTGCACGAGTTGGATTTTGTAAGCCCGCAAACCAAGATCCTTCCGCAAAATCTTCCATAAAGTGGATGGGCACATCTCCAATTGCTGCGCGATGGCGGATGGACTCATTCGGGTCTTCTTCGATACTCTGCTCCACAGCAGCAATAGCGTCTTCGGTGCGCACTGTATGACGTTTTTGAGGATGCGTATTATCCACTAGAGCAAACGTGGTGCGAAACCGATCCATGGTTAATCGAATTAGTGACTCTGATGGACGATTATGTCGACCGAATATTGGACGAAGCGCGCGATGTGTCGCGCGAAACGAACCATTATTTTCGTAATAAATTTGCACGATTTGCAAACGTTGTTCAGGTGGAAGTCTATTCATTATAAAATGGCAAACCAAACTGAGCATAAATCAAGTGACAGCTGTCAAAAAAAAAAAACCATCTACGAAAAAAGTAGTGCCAACTTGAAAACCTAACCTCTAAAAAAAACACGCTGTATATTTTTCTTATTCTCAAACTGTTTATTTTAGAAACATATTAGATGAGAATTTGCTTTGAGAAGTAAGAACTGGTATTTAAATGGTATTTTCTGATGCATAGCCGGATAGTTACCATTTCGTAGGACATCGCCTTGTTACCGCTTGCTAACATGGAAAAAAATAGAACACGAACTGAATGAGTTGAAAATTGAAGTGATAGCATTCTAGTAGTATTTTTCCCTGCAGGCCATGCACAAGAAGCTCTATGCATTTGCAGTTTGTAACGTTACGAGAACAACAACTCGATATGCCCGTATCATAAAGCAAACTCCCGGAACATGTTGCAAGTGACATTGCAGAAAGCAACACTTACAAATTTCAGAAGTAAATTCAATTACAGGAACAACAACAGCATGCAAATTATGAAGCAAAGGAGCAACTATACTTAGCCGTCATTTGGACATTTGCACTTATCGAGAGTTCGCCAAGATTGTGCAGAAGCTAACAATGGATATGTTCAAGTACACACCGAATTATGCGTTGTTGTTGTTTGTTTATGGGGTCAGCATTGCACGCTTGCATTACATTACTGTCCACAAGGCATCAAATACAGCAGCAACACGAATAAGGTGGAACACTTGACAATGATGCTGACTAGACTATTTTCACTTAAAAGTGCTTTAGTCCATCAATTTGGAACGAGAAGCTCGGCTGGACAATTGCGAGGTAAGTTAGTTGTTGGTAGTTAGTAGCTGACCATAGTGCAGTGCATCATATCATTTGAAGTGTTGTATGCTAAAATTGAGGTATTGAGGTAAAAAGTGAGATTTTGTTTATTGCAAGCAACGTAAGTGTCAAGCTGGAGGTGACAAGTGGGCATTAAAAAAGGTGATCAAATAAAGGGATATAATTAAATTTTTGGTGAAGAGTGTCAATAATAAACTAAATGAAGTACACGTGCCACCCCGTTGGGCACTTATTGGGGTTAGATATGTAACTTCCGGGCTTCTACTCAAAAACAACGCCATTGCCCAAGGCAAATTGCACCGTTAATGAAAAAAACACTAAATACCAGGCTCTATATTTTTGTCTCTTAGTCCGTTGATTGGAATTAATTTTTGTAGATTTAGAAAACATCGATAAATCAAAAACGAATGTAAAGGGTGATCAGATTGGAGGTACTTCTTCAATAGGGGTTTTCTACAGATCAGGTGTGAGTACTATCAAATTAAGTAAATAATTTTCTTCAGTATTCATTAACATTTCATCGTTCTGTGAAATGTGCTCATCGCGCACAGGCCAACTTATGGTGTTCAGCGATGAGGCCGATTTTTGACTTATTGACTACGCCAATAAGCTAAATTGCCGTATTTCGGCTGAAGAGCAACCCGAAGCCATTCAAGAACAACCATTACATCCATTGAAAACAACCGTTTGGTGCGGCCTATAGGCTGGAAGAATCATCGGCTCATATCATAGTGAATGGCGAACATTATCGAGCCATGATAAACGACTTTTTCATACCGGAAATTGAATGCCGTTATCTCCACAACATTTTGGTTTCAACAAGACGTCGCTACTTATCATACAGCCCGTGAAACAATGGATTTACTGCGTCGTCGTTTCTGTGAACAATTTATCTCTCGGACCAGTGGATTGGCCACCAAAATCGTGTGATATCAGACCTTTGGACTTATATTTGTGGGCGTATGTTAAGTCTAAGTACTTTGTAGATAAACCAGCTTCGATTGAGGTATTGGAAGCCTACATTACTAAAGTTATTCACGAGATACTGAACGAAGTCCTCCAGTGAGTCACTCAAAAGTGGTGTTTACGGATGACCGAATTACGGCGCAGTTGAGGCCAACATTTCATTAAAAAATAAATGTCGTGAATTCTTCACAAAAATAAAAAATATTGCCTCATCAGTTTTGAGTTTTCGTTCTTTTTTTCTATTTTAAATCAGATACCTCTAAATTAATCACCCTTTACATATTGATAATGCCAATATTCTACCTTAACCTAGACAATTTTCTATTCTTATCTAGCCATTTTGTTGTGCTATTTACTTGAAAGTTTAATGCGTTTTTATTATTCGAAAAAAATTTGTTTTAAAATCTGCAATTATGCAATTTGCTAAATTTCTCTTAGAAGTAAAAGTAATCTTATCCCTCCCCATGGCGGGAAGGGTATTTGTGGCACTAAACGGGTGTTAATTATAATTTTAGTAACACCGATATTGCCATACAAGTATTTTTCGATAGTCTGGAGCTGGATTACCAAATTTTCATAAACAAGTTATGTCCCATTAAAAAAAAATTTTTGCTTTTTAGCTGAACGGATTTTTCGGCTAAGAATGATAGGAAGCACAATATTGTGCTCTTTCAAGGGCTGTGCCGTTGTACAATAAAAAATAGTTTAAAAAACTAAAAAACACGCTTTTATTGCTAATCGAACTAAAAAGAAGAAAATAAATTTTAATGACAAAGAGACCTATAATGAAGTAATAGCAAATCGAACGGTCAGTCATAGTCAACTACCTCAGAACAGAATTATAACAAAAATTAAGATACAAATAGAGTAATTCAAATTAGAGTTAAAAGCGTGGGATGCTTGATATAGTAAATATTACAATCATTCTATTAGCAACTACCTATATACAGAGGGTTATGAAAGTGAAGCAAAATGCATCCCACGCTTTTAACTCTAATTTGAATTACTCTATTTGTATCTTAATTTTTGTTATAATTCTGTTCTGAGGTAGTTGACTATGACTGACCGTTCGATTTGCTATTACTTCATTATAGGTCTCTTTGTCATTAAAATTTATTTTCTTCTTTTTAGTTCGATTAGCAATAAAAGCGTGTTTTTTAGTTTTTTAAACTATTTTTTATTTTCTACTTTTTAGTTCGATTAGCAAAAAAGCGTGTTTTGTAGTTTCCTTAAACTAGTTTTTGTTTATTATGAATGAAAATTATTGTTATCATTGCAGTCAGTGAATAAATGATTCGATATATTCGTGTTATATTTAATTCCTTTCTTATCGACTGTGAGTCTAAAGCTATGCAGTTATCGGCCGTGATAAAGAAGTAATCGGGATGAAGAACTTATTTCGTGGAGGGAGCCTGAGAAACTGATTTACAAAAATAAAAAAAGATTTTTCATTTTACAACCAAATTCACCTTACTTTTTGCCCACAGGTAAAAAAAGAAAATATTAATCCTGGCAATCCTAATAAGGATAATGGAAAACTTTTATCAAATTATTGCATTGTCATCGGTCCTTGATAGGTGTGCAAAATTTCAAGTCGATCAGATGTTTAGAAGCCAGTGAAAATTAAGCTCAAAGATTCCGTTACATACATACATACATACATACATACATACAACCCGACCTAATAAAAGTGTGTTAAAAAGAAGGAAGAGTAAGCGCAAGGAAGGCGATACTGTCAAACAACTTTTGATCTTTCAAATTGGTTGCAATTGTGGCAGTGAAAGTATAATTTACATAATTTATAATTTAGGTTCTGCTGTGTCACTGTGACCGTGAATCCAAATGAGCCCAATATCGGAGTATTCGGATACAGTCGTGAGTGTAATCAGGCATTCCCGACAAATTTCGAACGCACAAACAACGAGCCCATGGCTCTAATTGTCGTCTGGCTGTCGGAGTAAATATTTTCCTTTTACAGTATTTGCAGAAGTAAGCAACCATTCCACTGTTTCTCTAATTGCGGCTACCTCCGCTTGGAAAACACTACAGCGGTCCGGAAGCCTAAATTTGAACTTGAACCATCCGTGAACATGTTTGCTATGCTTTGTCTCCAAGTGTTGCCGCCCACTTCTGTCTTGAGTATGAATGGAAAAAGTAGCGCTCGGGAACAGTGAGTGTGCACATTTATCAATCATCATGCGGATGAACTCTAAGTTTCTAAGAATACTAGTGTATCCGTAGCTTAAGCCTAACTTGTGACCTGAACACCTTAATTCTCTGCACTGTTCACTGGTACCACATTCCATATAGCGTTAAGAGCTAGAGTAAAAGTTGTCCGAAGTGCCCCACTGATTCCAATGACGGCAGACCTTTGAACCCTCTTCAGCTTTTTAACAGATGTTGTTCTTTCAAGCTAATTTCACTAGATAAAGACTCCACACAACAAAAATGGCTTTATAATTGTGTTATATAGCTATTATGTAAGATTGTAAGATAAAGTGACTTACGAGGGCGGTTCAATAAGTACCCGTGCTTGATGACAGAGGGAAGTTGGTGTTAGCGTCGTGTACTGCAATCTATCAAACGACGTAGTTTGGATTTGGCAGCTATTCGAGTAAAACGTATTTCGTGATTTTCGCTATGATGGAAAAAGAGCTGTATCGTTCGGTTATTCGCTTTTTTGTTGTTGGATGGGAAAAAATGAGAGGAGATAAATGCAAAGTTGGATGGTGTATATGGGGACGTATCGTCATCTATGACCATAGTTAGATATTGGTTCAACGAATTTAAACGTGGGCAAACATCCGTTTTTGATGAGGAGCGGCCAGGAGCTATCATTTCAAAAAGTTTACGGCATAATTCTCGCTGACTGACGAACGAAAGTGCGCAAAGTAGCAGATATAATAGGTTTGTCGATCGGAATGGTAATTAATATTTTACATGCTAATGGCGATGAAAAAATTGTCGGCACGATGGGCGCCCCGGCTGCTCACAAGCAACAGCAAGCGAATGCGGCTGTTAACTTCGCAGCTGTGCTTGGAGCAATTTAAGCGAGATCCGAAGGAATTTTCGCGTCGAGTTTTCACCGTTGATGAAACCTGGATCCATCATTACACACCAGAAATTAAGCAACAATCGAAGCAATGGGTTTCTCCCGGCTAATCTGCTCCAAAGAAGGCGAAGACAGTTCCATTGGCCGGAAAGGTCATGGCGACGATTTTTTGGGAAGCGAACGGCGTCTTTCTCATGGATGTTTTAGCAAAAGGAAGAACGATTGCTGAACAACACTTCAGTGAGTTATTGTATTGCTTCCACAAAAAATTGACGGAGACACGGCCGCAAAATAAGATTATGTTTCCCTACGATAACGCACCAGCACATACATCCAGAGTTGTCCCCGCGAAACATCATGAATTGCGTCGTAAATTGTTGCCTCACGGAGGTTCAACCTTTGCTCCCTAATATGAAGAAATTGTTTGCGGGAAAAAATGTAGTTCAAACGAGGAGTTCATCCTCGAGACAGAGGCTGGTTTTGGGGTGTTCGACAAATCCTATTTTTTGGAGGGGTTAAGAAAATGGCTGGAGCGTTGGGAGAAGCGTATCTTTCTAGGCTATGTTGAAAAAGTACGAGTGTGAAAGTAAATTGCAATTTGGAATTCGAAATATCGTCAAAAGAAAGTTCAATCTTTGTTGTTGTATTTTTTTTTCTGTGTTAGAACCAATAAAATTTAAATTTTTCAGCAGCTTTTTAAACAATTGCCCAATTAAAGTAGGAATTTCTTTTGAGCTACCAACTCTTTTGTCTTTTGTGGCCTTTTGACAAAACAACTTAAGTTCACTTAGCACTTGGTTTTTGTTAAGAACAAAATTCCTGAGTTCTAATCAATTATTCAAAGGTTTCATCATTTTAAATCTTGGTTTAATAAAATTTTAATGAAAATGCACAATTTTTTCGAGGCGAACTTTACAAGGTGATGTCGATTTTACAAATAGCACTTTGATGGACTATTATCAAAAATTTCTGCCTTTCTTCCTTAAAGGAAGGAGAGGGAAAGAAAATACTAGAATTCTCATCAGGCACCAGAATAAGCTCATTGTATAATATTACCTTGCGTGGATTCGCTTTAAAATTTAAAGTTCACGATTTATTAAACTAAAAGCACAGCCTGCTAAGGTCACATAAGTTGTTTTATTAAAAATTCGTTGATATATTATATATGTATATTTGCGCTGTGCGTAACTAACTTTTTTCTTCTAATATTATATCTAAAATAACTAAAATCATATAACCGTTATAAACTAGTTAAAATTTCCAGCTTTGTTTAAGCTATCAACTTTGTTGCAGACAACAAGCGGATGCAATTAAGTCATCGCGCCACACTGATGCCAAAATGAAGTGTCAGTGCCGATGTTAATACTCGAAGAAAGCAGAAATAGAAGTAAGCAAGAAATGCAAAAATGTAATATACGTTTTTCGGATGTGCATAAAAATCAAAGGAAAACAAAACAAAAAATTAAAAGGAGTGCCTAAAATGTGATGTAGTGACTGTTTGGAATTTGGCGGCTGAGCTACTGTCTTTCCGTTTACTTTACCTAACTATAAATACGAGTATGAGGCCTGGTTGCGCAATCTTTAAGCCAACACTCGATTGTACAGTTCTTTTGGGAGCAGGCCGATGAAGATCCGATGTCTTGTATGTGAGAATTTTGTGAATGAAATTTTAAATTATGGCGCCGCACAGTGGACGGGCTTAGTATAAAGCGCGGAAAATATAAAATAAAGGGAGTAATCTACAATAATTAAGTTTAAATTTAAAATGGATCGCTTTTGAATTGAAATTAAATTTAATAAAATGGAAATGACTTTCAATAATAAGTTTTCTGGCAGATATTGGAGCTATAACCAGAAAACGGGCGTGACTAAACTTAGGAAAGGCCTACTTTCTAAATTAGTAATTTGTAAGGATTATAAAGGGATATCGAGAAAGTTTTGCCAGATACTTATTATATTTGGTACTTATTGGTTATGTGGTTTGATTTCCAAAACTTAATGGTTTTTCAGAAATTTGGTTTTAAAGAATATTAAAAAAAATTATTTTAAAATTTCTGGATAGCTAAAAATAAAATATGATCTGAGAAGTCCCGGCTCTAACAAAAAAAAAAAAAAAAAAACAGGCAATAGGCAACATAATTTCCATCAAGAACAACGCAATCATTTGAGCGCCGCTCTAAGATTAAAATACTACTTTTGTAGGATGATTCATTTTTTGTCTCAAAATTGGTCTCAGTTTCAGTGATACCCTCTTGATTCGAGCGAAATTTATTACCAGCGAGAATTTCTTTTAGGTCTACGAACAGCCAGTAGACGATGGGAGCCAAATCTGGCGAATGGCGAATACGGTGGATGTGGGAGGAGTTCGAAGCTCAATTCATATAGTTCTGCCACTGCTCAGAATCATCGGCACGTTCTCGTTTTTGCTCAACAGTGAGCAAAAGTGGCACTCACTTTGAACAGAGCTTTCTCATAGTCAAATGCTCATGCAATGTAAAGCCAACACTTTCTTTTGATATCTTAACGATGCCAGCTAACTCACGCAATTTCACTTTTCGATCACTCAAAACGATTTGGTGAACTTTTTTGATGTTTTCTGGTGTCACCGCCTCATTTGGCCGTTCACTGCGTTGTGCATCATCGGTGTCTCTACGAATACGTTTGAAGTCATCAAACCATCGTTTAGTTGTTGTTTCTGATGGAGCGAAGTCGCCATAACATTTTTTTGCTCCGCTTGAACGGTATTTTTCCCATCAAGAAGCGGTGTAAAATGAAAACACAAAATTCTTTCTGGTCCATTGTTTTGAAAATAACAAAAGTAGCGCCACCCTTAGCGCATTTTTGACAGCTGTCTTTTTAAGGTTAGTACTAATTGAAAAGGAGGTGAATGCAATAAAACTAGTGCTAGGCCCGGGACTTTTCAGCTCATGTGTTATATACTAGTTTTCAAATTAACTTAATGAATTTTTCTCATACAAAATTTATGTAATGATGGGAAGTCGGGAACTCTTAGTGAAAAATCGTAAGCCCAGAACGCTCATTTCAAATTCAGCCATTTCTAACTGTCAGGGCTTGGTTAATTATTGTTTATTAATTACATGCTTTTAACTAAAAATAGGAAAAAAAATCGGGTTCTTGAATTAACATTTAAAACGAAGTGGACGTGAAAGCAAAAAAAAAATATTTTTTAAAGTAATCTTTAAAGTCGAATAACTCGAAAACGGTTCAGTTTCGGACACAATAACAAGCTAATCAGAAATTTCTTAGCATATTTAATAAAGTCTTCAAGTATTCAGTACGACTTTCCCGGTAACCCTGTATATGTAAATACTACTGTGGGCAAAAAGTAAGATGAATTTCATCCCCTTCAAAATAATCCCCTCTCGATGAAATACACTTATGCCAACGATTTTTCCAATCCCCGAAACATGCCAAATAGTCAATTTCCGGTATAGCCATCAGCACCTTCTTCTATTCAGCTTTTATCTCCTCAATCGACTCGAAACGCGTTCCCCGGAGTGGTCTCTTGAGTTTTGGGAATAGCCAGAAGTCACACGGAGCCAAATCAGGCGAATACGGTGGTTGCGGAACGATATGCGTTTAATTTTTGGCGAAATGGTCACGAAGAACGAGTGCAGTGTGAGACGGTGCATTATCGTGATGCAAAAACCAAGAGTTGTTGGCCCATAATTCTGGTCTTTTTAGACGAATTGCTTCACGTAAACGACGCATAACGCTCCAATAATATTCCTTATTAACAGTTTGGCCAGGTGGAAGGAATTCATAATGCACCACACCTCGAAAATCGAAAAAAACTGTCATCATGATCTTTATTTTTGAACGACTTTGACGTGCTCTTTTCGGTCTGGCCTCGCCTTTAGCACGATATTCGCTTGATTGGTCGGTTGTTTCAGGGTCGTAAGCATAAATCCAAGTCTCATCTCCCGTAATGATGCATTTGAGCTTGTCGTGATAGTCTGAAAGCATTGTTTCACACACATCAACGTGACGACTTTTTTCCAAGAAATTGAGAGTTTTCGGTACCAAACGAGATTTGACTCTTCGTAGGCCCAAATAGTCTTTCAAAATGGTTTTCACAGATCCTTCTGATATTCCAATCATATCAGTAAGGTCCTTAACAGTCAACCGACGATTTTTGAGCACTAACTCCTTCACTTTATTGACGTGTTGGTCATCTGTAGACGTCGATGGTCGTCCGGAGCGCTCCAAGTCATCAACACGTTCTCGACCCTCTTTGAAGTCTTTGTACCACTTATAAACATTTTTCTGCGAAATGGTCGAATCACCAAATGCCTTCTGCAACATGCTAAACGTTTCCGCAGCCGAAGCTTCATTCCCCAAACAAAATTCGATGGCACTTCTCTGCTCAATCAAATCAGACATTGTAAAATCGAAAAATGCACTCTTGGTCGTTTGGTAAACACAAGCGTAAATATATTACTGATAATGACATTCACATGAAAGTTGGCCCAGATGTTATTAACAGTGCTGCCAACTCATGAAAAAAATAACTAGAGCGAAATTTTAATCCCGCGAAGTTTGACAAATAAATTCACCTCACTTTTTGCCCACATCTGAGGAAAATAATTTTAACAAAAGTAACACGAAAGGTGTAAGTGAGCCAATCTCGTTTACTATTTTCAAAACTACAGTTCTTTAAGGTATTTTTCGGTTTTTAAGTCAGAGTGGCATTTTGTGAGTGACATTTGGATATTTCCTCAAAAGTGCTTTTGTAAGTTACATTAAAAAATACGCTGAAGTAAAAATTTCTACATACAGAGCATTAAAGTTTCATTGCTGAAATGCGGGTCGGACTTTTCTGGAAGTTTCATTTTGTTGTTGTTGTTATTAACGATTCTTATACATTTTCTAATAAGCAATTTGCATTTAATAATAATTTTTTTTAAAAGGCATTTTACAATATAGTTGCTCGCTCTCCATAAGGTCTACTGCCGTTGTGTCTTTTAAATGTCTCCGAAGCGAGCTGGATGCAGCACCGTTCACATGAGTTTTTAGTCGCTGTTTGTGAAATTAGCTATGGCAAGTTGCTTCGGTGCTTCAGTACAGTTGCTATGACAAGTTTACGATGAATATATTATATATAGTATGGCGCATTTACTAAGCTTCGTTGCATTTTTTTTTTGTAGTTTTATAGAGGTGATGCACCTTTGACTAGCGCATCACCAAAATTGTATACCGTAAGTCCAAACCAGCCCTAGTGTTTGTTTGTAAATAAGCAATTCGTTGCGTATTGATAAGCTGAAGTGCTACCAATGAGGTAATATGGCATATTTAATTTCAAGTGAAGCTCTGATCGTCTGAAAGTTCTCTCAGCTTTGATTTGACTGGCTCGGAAGCTATCATAATGATGTAGATGTCATCTTCATTTGCCTCAATTCGCTAAGTTTTCTTGTGTGGTTCCTCCTATAAGACTTATAAACTTCGTATATATGTAGCTTCTTGCGTTTCTTCGGTTAGGGACGCTACTTAAAATGCTGAACTTTCCATATATGTATGCTCCCGATAATGACCACCACAGCTTGCCTCTTTTTGGCCTTGGGCCCTAATTTTTTTGTATATGTTTTTACTAATATATCAAAATATAGAATGACATAAATTTCGAGCCGGAGGCAAACGGAGGCCGTAAACAAGATTTTTGAGTGAATTCTTCTAAGCGTTCAAAAACAGCGTCCCCATAAATTCCCAAATAATGGCTGAATTTTAGGCCGGGTCGATTTGTGGCGAGGCAAAAAAATCGCCCATTGCTCTGTAAAAATCGTATTCTAGGGATCAAAATAAGAAACTTTGCCGAAGGAACCATACCTCTAAAGCGAATTCTGATGCCCCCCAATTTGGGTCGAACTTTTTAGTTTCTTTTCTCATGTAAAGGCCAAAAATGGTGATATTTTGAAATGATTGTATGGGGAACCCCCAGGGGAGTTCCAGGGTGTGTGCAACTGGCATGGGTGGATCGGCCGTCCAAAGTTAGTGGGGGTCGGTCATACATTTGGACTCGATTGGAGCACTCTAAATGGGTCAAAGTGGGATTTTTCGTTCGATCCAAATTGGGGACATCAGAAGTCGTTTTAGAGGTATGGTTCCTTCGGCAAAGTTTCCTATTTTTATCTCTAGAATACGGTTTTCACAGAGCAATGAGCGATTTTTAAATCGACCCGCCCTACTGAACTTTTATTCTTAAAACCGAACATCTTACCCTTTGGTATCCTTTGTAGCGCTGGTAGAAATTATAACTAAGTTTGACCCAAAACTTACTACTGTAAAAAATGTAAATTTTTGGCTGATCCCCTTTTCTCAACACATTTTGTTGTTTCTGTAAATGGTGAAGTTTAGAAGCTTGGAAAAGTCAAACTTAAATTTCTTTTAGATTCTATAAATTCTATAAATCTATATATTTCACAAAAGATTGCGAAAAAAATTTCAACTTTCGTAAAACTATTTTTTTCTGCCGTTCGTCCACTGTTTGCCGTTTCTTTTCCTTTTTCTGTAATAGTTTTCTTTTGCACCTTTTTGTTGTAATCTTGGTTGTAGCACACAGCCGCAGATTGCTGCCAACTTAATGGCATTCGTGATGTTGGAAGTATTGTCGCCTAGCTAAAACGCATTCTTCTGGCGTTCAGTGGCTACTCGGCGCAAGATGCACGAAGAGATGAGCTGGATGTACATAAATCGTAGTTGGGTGTTAAATTACTTGCTGAAATGGCATGACATTATTTATGCCAGCAATTAAATGCATTTTCGCCAGAGTACAAGCTGGAAAAAATCTTAATAGCGAAATGAATGCAACAGGAAAACATTCGAAAAATATTGCAATGTGTGCTGTATAATTACAATACAATGTGTAAGTATGTACATATGTATGTATGTATGAATGGGAGTGTATGTAATTTATGTGTATGTGTTGAAAAGTTTGGAGAAGTTGTAATGTATTCTGTTTAAATAGTGGAATTATACGAAAATATTTAGGGCTTTAGGTTAAAAATGTATTGCTTTTTGCTAACGTTGCGAATTAAAGTATTTAGGTCCTTCAGTGATGAGTTGGCTTATGGTGTAGGAGTAAGTTTTAGCAGGGAAATCGAAGATAAAAAATTTAAGAAATAAATGCCTCTTGTTTGCTAAATATTTGCTATATCTAGGGCTTACTTTTGTAACATACATTCGAAATTTTACCAAAACAAGAAAGAGCGCAATCTTGAACCCCCTAAAATAAAATATCGGCTCCGGTTGGTTGGTTGACTACAATATTCTCAGAGATAGTAAATGGTTTGGTGAAAAATGATTCCATAGCCAAACTAGTAGCGAATTGAGAAATAACGGCTGGATTATTCATACAATTTTCGATGTTTGCAAGGACCAATGTGTTCAATAAAGTCGTCAAACAATTTCGCCTGGCATCACTTATTCTGAGACCATCAACTTCCTTGCAAATACAAAACGTTGCATTAGTTAGCACCACACGAACCCGCCAACTCTGCATTCGACCAGAAACGAGAAAAAAAACAGTCCTCGCTCAGTGTTTTCGTCATTGTTTCATGGAAACGTTGTTGTAATCAGCAGCTATGTAGCCAAAAAGAATAGAGTGGTTAATTTACTTTTCACCGTTCATTATACCAAAGATTGTGAAGACGAACCAATGAAACCATCGTCTATTAAAAAGTCACACATTTCACATCAAAACGACCAAGAAGTCGTTGAACCTTTGCTTTCTTTTGGAATATATTGGATGTCATAGCATTAGTAACGTTTTGTATTTTCCAGGTTTTTGGTTGAATGCAAGATTCCAGTAAGTCAGCAGCACTCAAAAATCTCTTATAGCACATGTTTTGCTTGCCTTCCACCGAAATCCTCAAATAAATATCATTTCATATTTTACCATAAACTTCATAGTAATCAACTTTTTCTTCTTTGAATCGAGTCAAAATACAGAAAAAACCAAAAAATACTTTCTTTCACTAACCAAAGTATTTTCAGCGGTTATTTTTGCTTCTGTAGGTAGATCAATGCTTGTCAAGACCAGTGAAAAAAGTAAGAAATTAAAAATATATACCTGTGATACTCAAAAATGAATTATACATACATAAATGCATGTAAATACATAGGGATCTGGTCAGACCCGGGGGCCCAACCTAAGATTAAAAAAAAAGGTGTCTAACGGAGGACTAAACGTAGGGGTATCTGTAGGATTTTCAGAAAGACTTTCTATATATAATCACAGTAATTTGTATTCTCTTTGAATCATCATTATCAATGCCGCGACCAAGACGTTCGAATCTTTCCCGACAAAACCGTAATGCAAGAACGATAGGAAACATTGCGAATGAAACAATTGAAGAAGCACAAGGAATTGCCCGTGAAGAGCGCCGCGTTCGGATGGCTCGAGCTCGTGCTTCTCAATGACTCGAGATGTTTTGGACACTGCCAGTAATTCCAAGATCAACGGCTGCTGACGAAATAAACGCTTGCCTCTAATCATCGAATCTATGGCGCTAAGTGAAGAAACTTCAGCTGACAACAAACATGAGAGTTGCATTACTTAATAATACATCTAGTGAAAATTTCTCTGAGCAATTACTGTCTATCGGTAATTACTGACCAGAATTTCTGTAACTTTGTCTCATCGAAAGACGAACTTATCAATAAAGTATCATCATTAATAACTACAAAAACAATGTGATTTACGCAACGATAAAAAAAAAAATAAATAATTGGCGCGTACACTTCTGTTAGGTGTTTGGCCGAGCTCCTCCTCCTATTTGTGGTGTGCGTGTTGATGTTGTTCCACAAATGGAGGGACCTACAGTTTCAAGCCGACTCCGAACGGCAGATATTTTTATGAGGAGCTTTTTCATGGCAGAAATACACTCGGAGGTTTGCCATTGCCTGCCGAGAGGCGACCGCTATTAGAAAAATGTTTTTATTAATTTTGCTTTCACCGAGATTCGAACCAACGACCTCTCTGTGAATTCCGAATGGTAATCACGCACCAACCCATTCGGCTACGGCGGCATTTACGCAACGATACTCAAAGGAAAATTCGAAGGTGAAGAAGTTTTCATTCCGAGGATCCCGATGATCCCAACTGATCTTCCGTTTGAGTTTAAAAGACTTCAATTTTCGATCCGTCTTGCATTCGCCATGACCATTAACAAATCACAAGGCCAATCCTTGAAAGTTTGTGGTCTGAATCTAGAAAATCAATGTTTCTCATATGGTCAATTATATGTGGCTTGTTCATGGGGCGGAAAACCATGTGCGTTGTTTGTTCTTGCACCTGATAATAAAACAAAAAATGTCGTGTATCACAAGGAGCTTAACTGAAGAGTGCAATCTATTAAAGCTTTATTGAAATACTTGATTAATAAAAAAATTGACTTAATAAAATCAAAAATTTGCCTTTTTTTGCCACTAGGGCGGAACAAAGTTCGCCGGGTCAGCTAGTTTATTGATATTATAATGTTCATGAAACTTTGTAGAGTAAATATTTTATTAATACAGGGAAACAAGAATCGTCCTTTGCCAATAAACCTCGTTTAGATCCCATTTGAATCAAATCAGCCCTTAGACGAGAGGACAATACTTATTTAGTCACTTAATATTCCTTTTAATTTAGGGTAATTTTATATTTCCTGGCCTCAAAGCTAAGTAACAGGTGAAATCGATACAATTAAACTTAATAAGGGGGGGGATCAATTTAGAGGAATCGGATTTTAAATTGAAATAAAACAAGGAAAATTCAAGTTTATTGGGCAATCTTCATTATTTTTGTGAATAACCATTCATGATATTTATTTTTTAAGGACAACTCTTTCAAATGTTGGCCGTGACTGCAGCGTAAATACAATTTTGAATGACTCACTGGAGGACTGCGGTCGGTATCTCGCGAATAACTTTAGTAATGTTGTCTTCCAATGCCTTAATCAAAAGTGGTTTATCCGCAAAGCATTTCGACTTTACATATTCTCACAAATGAAAGTCCAAAAGTGTGATATCACACGATCATGGTGGCCAATGCACTGGTCCAAGCAAATCCATAGCTTCGCGGACTGCATGGTATGTAGCCATTAAGGGGGGGGGGGGTAGGGTCACAAAATCGAAATTTTTTTCTTCACTCATCTTATAGTAAATCATTTCAAGAATGTTGTGTCAAAATTTTAAGTGGCTCGGAGCAGAACTCTCAAAGTTATAGCCTTTTCTAAATCAAAAATACCTCCCCCCCACACTGTTTTTTTTTTATTTTTTTTTTTTAAGGTTGTTTTTCACTTACAAATATGGCGAAATTTTTCGCCAAAAATGCTCGTTTTACGTTTTTTTGCCACCAAAACTACAAAAATGAAAAAAAAAAAATTTTATTAATGTAGGGGGAGCATTACGTCATACTTTAACTGAAAATTTCGACTTTTTTAGTTTCAGATGATTCTACGACGAATGCCGATTGGCACCGCAGAGCACCTCTCGAAAAACATATCTCCAAAAAAACTGTGTCATGGGCTTATTTGTCAATATTTTATTATTAATTTTTTTTTAAAAACTTATTGAAAAGATGTACAATAACATGCAACTGATTTTATTAAAGTATCTTAAGCCATATTTCTGTAAAAAATTAAAAAAAAAGTGTTTTTTTTGTAGCGCTAAACCCTACCACCCCCTTAAGCCAAAAATGGGCATCATCGCTGAACACCATAAGTTGGCCTGAGCCTATTGCAATTGTACGATTTGTAAATGTTGTTGAGGCGTAAGAATTTCCTTGATGAAATGTCAATGAATACTGAAAAAATTATGTATTTAGTTTGACAGTAGTTTGCGCGATCTGTCAAAAAAATTCTATTGCAAAAATTGTCTCCAGGCTGTTCATCCGTTATGAAAACACCCATACAAGTGATCCAAACTTCCGGTAATGTGGTATATCTGGATGAATGTAAATTTAACGTTTTTCGGAGGCGATGTTCAAACAAAAGTCTCTACTGTCAAACACGCTGAGGACCGTGAATCGCGTCCACGCATTACTGCTTATCGATGGAATATTAACATCCGGAAAACGAATACTGACGTATGAAGCTTCTAAAATTGTATGTTCTTATTTAATGAAATAAATTATTTTGTGAAAGGAATCATGCAATCCTACTAAACGAGAATGAATAAATTCGGCGTAGTGTGCATACTTTTGTGAGCCTGTGTACATATCTATCTATGTAGTCGTATATATTGTTTTGAAAAAAAAAAACAAAAACCATTTAAATGATTGAGCAAAAACTAATCAAAAAATCTAAAAATCGGATTTTCGTGTACAAAATCCATTTTACTCTCAAAGTACCGCTACCATCCATTATAATTCGAATAGCGGCAAATCAAAATAGAAACACTTTAATGACATTGACAGCACAAACTGGCGCTAACAGATTTCGTCCATATGTTGAAGTGTTCAATGAAATTTTAATGGCGATTGCAAAATACTTTGGTTTGCCTGCGGCTAAAACTAGTCGACGATATTTATCGCTTTTTAGCCATTCATCAGTGATGATTGCAATAAAACCGTTGTATTACTTACTTGTGTGTATATATATATCCACGTATAATACATTTCTAAACTTTCAAATATAAAATGCGCATTTCATTGCAAACATTTAAAAATTTATTTACGTATTTATTTTATATTCATTGCCGCTCAATGCAGCTGTTAAGCGAACACTCAACGTTCGAGGTGGCAAAGAAGGTTCAAAATGTGGGACTGCTGCATGGGCTGATGCGCATTTTTATGTAGTCCAATAAAATTTGTAAAAATGAAATGTCGCCTCGATTCTAAATTGCAATTCGCATGATTGATCACCCTACTAAGAGCTGTCAATTCTGTGGAACAGTGGGCTTAAGAGATTGAATAAAGCGCAAAAATGTACAAAAACAAAAAAAAACAAACATCAAGTATACACAAATCTTCTGGAAGGTGGTGTGTGATTTCGGGCGCTAATTCATGCTCAAACAGACGGATGTGGACTTAAATAAATAATTTGCTGTTTGGTAGTGTATCTTTGAGTAGTCATAATTTCTGAAGACCCCCTTTTAAAGGTAATGTTATAGTTAAGTCGAAATAATTTCTGAAATAAGGAAAGAAATTTTGATAGCTAAAAAATCTTAAAAAAAAATGTATGCGGAAAATTACTGAAATACTGTGTCACTTGCGCACTTTTCAATGACCTTTTCATTTATTCAAATCGGGTTAGATTTTAACTTAAAAAAGGTTTCAGTACAGCTTGTTAGGAACTTTTTTGATTTTTGTCACCTCATTACTCCTGTAAAAAAATATCAAAATTTGTTTAAATCCACTGCCAATATAAAAGTTAGCAAATACAATTTTTCACGTATAAAGTAATAAATGAATTCTGATCAGGGTTTCACATAATACTATAAACTTGGAATTTCCATTTTTTATAAAAAATGGAATAACTCCAAAAAATTTCATCGGATTAAAGTACGCTCATGTTCGGTTGTATAACTTTTCGACATATAACTCATTTTTGAAGAACATTCGTAATAAATAGTATTGAAAGTTGGAGAAATGTTAAGAGTTAAAATGCTACAGTTCTCTGAATTGAAACTTCAAACAAACTAGCGAAAGCTCTGGATATATATACTTCTGTCAAAAAATATCGGGAATTGTTCATTTAAAAAGCACGCGTTACATGTATATCTAAATTTTTTTTGATGGAATGTAGGTACAACTGTCCTCTATATTTACTCAGAGCCGCCTGTTGACTGGTTTGCATGTCAAACTCATATACCCATATCTCATCACCTGTTATGATGCGCTGGATAAGCGATGGGTCCCAATTCACTGCTCAACCATGGCTTCAGCCACCTTCTTCCGATAAATTTTTTGAAAGCACTTCAACTCTCTTGGAACGAGTCGAGCATCCACGTGTCTCATGCCTAATTGAGGGTGTAGAATGTTGCAAATTGACTCGTGAGACACGCTATGGTCCCGAGCTATATCCCAGCAGCACCATTTCCTTGACTTTGTCGACGTTTTCATCCGTTGAAGACGTTGATGGGGGACCAGATGGGGGCAAATCATTCACGATTTCTCGGCCTTCTGCAAAAGCCTTATACCACTCGTAGACCCGTGTTTTTGATAAAGCGCACTCGCAATATGCTTTTTGCAACATTTTCAACGTTTCGGCACACCTGCGGTTGAGTGATATAATTAAATGCCAAAAATAAGCTAGTGTCGGTCAAAAGTGAAAGTCATGCTACTCGTTTTCTTTGATTATCGTGGTGTTGTACACTCGGAATTCATTCCGAATGGGTCTACGGCAAATAAGGAATATTATTTGGAAGTTATGCGACGTTCGAGAGAGAATGTGCGTAGGAAACGGCCCAACTTGGGAAAGAAAACTCATGGATCTTGCACCATGATAACGCACCGTCTCACAAGGCTCATATTGTGAACAGTTTTTGAACCAAAAACTCGACAAATATCATCGAGCAGAACAACCCAAAACTTAAATTGCCACTCCGCGGATGCCGTTTTTTGTCGATAGAGGGTAATGGCGAAATGGAGAATTCGCTGAAGGAGTTGAAGAAGATCTCTCCAAACGCGTTTAAGAAGTGCTTTGATGACTGAACTAATCGTTGGCATATGTGTATTGCTTCGAATGGAGCCTATTTCGAGGGCGACAAAAGATATTTTGATGATTAAACAATTATTTTGCGTTTTATTGAACAATTTCGGATACTTTTTTGACAGAATGTATATACGCTACGTAAGCTTTCTCTTTATGAAATCTTAAATCGGTTAAAACGGAACGAAATTATCAATTTGTGGATGCGGAAAGTATCGTAAATCGTTTTTTCTTTGTTAAATAAGTAAAGATTTTCGGGTATACGTAATATTTTATATGCATATGTTTTGTTTTTTACCAGATCTATAACGTTTACCACGTCACCTCAGAGGTACAAAATGGCTGTAGCACGGTGTTATTACAAAATATTTCCATTTCACGGCGTGATTACTTTAAACCTCTTCTTCTTCTTTCGGTCCTTAATTCCTCGTGGGATATGGGGCATCAACTACGCCTGCACGTCAACTTATGCGATTTTTGGCAATCCACTTCAATTGACTCTAGCTCCTTCCGATGCTCCCAGCTTCCCTTGCAACTGTCTGCGTCCAAGTTTTGCTTGGTCTACCAGGCTGGCGACCAACATTCGTAAGAGCGTTCCACTCTAAGGCCTTTCGTGCAATGTATGCATCGTCTTTGTGTAGAGTGTGCCGAGCTTATCTCTATTTCTGGCGTTTTATGAATATTTCGATTGGCCCCATTTGCTCCTTTTTCAGTAGATCTGAGTTCGAAATTGTTTTGGGCTAAAAAAATGGGGAAGATGCTCTTCAGGCAACGATTTATAAAAATCTGAAGACTCGCAGTGATGGATTTAGTCACTTCCCATAAAGTAGAACCGATACTACGTTGGATTTGAAAATTCTCGTTTTTGTGTGAACCCTGATGTTGTGATTGCGCCACACAGAATACAGCATACCAAAGTCGGCACCTTACCAAGATATGTAAATTGCCTGATACACTGCTTATTGCTTAATACACTTGCTTGATACACACCCGAAATATTTACAGTTGCAGTTCAGTTACTAGATGAACTTGACATTTTTGTCTTAATGAAATTAATTTTCAAGCCGACAGTTTTAGCACTCAACTTCATACTTCAAAAATAATCGGTAGTAAACTTCTGAAATTTGATCTCTGCTCACTAAATTTTTCTCTACCACTACCTTCTTACTATTCTTGTTACCAACTAATTAGCCTTCCTACACCTGAGGCAGAATATCCATTTTAGCTAGTTCATTTGCTTTTTGGCTCTAATGGCTGCCCTTCTATTCGGGAGATATAGAATACTTCACCAATCGGAATTGTTTAAAATTGCTTTTCAAGAAGTAAATATGGTGTCAATGCTTCCATATCTAGAACTTGCGCCGAACTAAACTTAGCCTTCAATGTTTTAAATTTTGATTTCACGCAATCAAGATCTTCTTAAATAAAATATTAATTGCGAATGTTTTTCTCTGCGCCACATCACTGCTATTTTATCTTTGCCCGTGTATTTAATATTTTTTTTAATTTTTAGATTGATCTACAATTAGGATAATATTAGCTGTAAAGTCTGTAAGAATATTTTGTACTTCAAGACTTGAATATATTCGCTCTCTCTCTTCTTTTGCTACCGACTGCGAGTGGATCTTCAAATATTTCCATTATTGAGAGGTTTTACATCATTCGGATGATATGACGCTGTCTGAGCAATGGTTGAAATTTAATTCGTTGAAATAAATGGCCGTTCAAAAGACGCGTATAAATTTTGTTTTAAAATAAAATATGGGAAAATTTGATTCTTTCAGGTTTCCCTACTTTTATTCAAAATAAGGCTTTTATTATGTGAAAAACAATTTAATCAATTACGGGGATAAAGCGGCTCTTTTTTCACTAGTTTTTTAGTGTAAAAAATAGGAAATTATTTAAATAAAATCATGATTATGCGCAACTAAGTTCTCGCTGTTTTTTTGATGAAAATACAACTTTATTCTGAAAAATGGTTACAAGGGAATCATTGAAAGTATTGCCCATCGCTGTCAACTACTTTTTGCCATCTTTCTGGTAGATCTCGTATACCGTTGCGGTAAAACTGTTCATCTTTGAGGCTATCCACAGATCAAGTCATTTTTTGATGTGTTCATATGAATGGAACTGCTGGTCAACTAGACCATGTGCCATCAAACGGAACAGGTGACAATCGGACGGCGCAATATCTGGATAATATGGCAGGTGGGGTAGAATTTCCCATTTCGGTGTTTCCAGGTAGGTTTTAACGGGTTTGGTAACGTGAGGCCGAGCTTGTCATGCTGTAGAATCACTTTATCATGCCTCTCCGCGTATTGCGTCCGCTTCTCGCGCAGTGCTCGGCTCAATCGCATCAGTTGAAGTCGATACCGATCCCCAGTGATTGGTTCGCTTGGTTTCAACAGGTCATAATAAATAAGACCTACTTGCTCTCACCAAATACATAGCATAACATTCGCAGCATGAATATTCGGCGGAGGTGACGAAGTAGAAGCATGACCGGGCAGTCCCCATGACTTTCTTTTCTTTGGATTGCTGTAATGAATCCATTTTTCATCACCCGTCACGATGCGATGAAGAAAACACTTCCTTTCTTGCTGCTGGAACAGTTGTTCACAGGCGAAAAAACGACGTTCAATATCTCTTGGTTTTAACTCATAAGGAACCCAATCTGAATCATTCCCAAAGCATGCAATCGCTTGGAAATGGATTGGCGGGTAACTCCTCATACTAAAGTAAGCTCATCTTGCGTTTGACACGGATTCTCATTGAGCAATGCCTGCAATTCAGCGTCTTCGAAGGTTTTTGGCCTTCCTTCACGCGGACGGTCGTCAACATTAAAATCATCGTCTTTCAAGCGATGGAACCAATCTCGGCACGTTGTTTCACTTAAAGCAGCATCTCCATAAACTTTTTGTAGCTCTCGATGCGCTTCAGCCGCCGTTTTTTTTCGAATGAAAGAGGAAAAACTGCACTACACACAAAAGACGATTATTCGGCACAAAATCAGACATTTTCGCAGAACCAAAAGTATATGCTACCAAAACAAAATCACTAATGTGTCGAAGCAGTTTGTTTACCATATGTCTAAGCTTGGTTTATAGTATGTTAAATTTCAAGTGATTCTGTTGAATATATTTTTTTCATCCCCGCCATGCCGAAAAAAGTCGTTTCGTGATAAATGAGTTGAGGTACAGAGGCGCGCGGACTATCCCCTACCTAGTTAATGGGCTGTAGAAGCTATTGTGGCAATCCCAACAATCGATTTTTATTTTTAACGAACGAGAGCGGTTCATATTGTGCTCCCGTTTTTTTTTTCATTCCTACAAGGCATTCTTTCAGCGTAGCAATTAAATATAAAAGTTCTTAATTTTTTACTAAATTGTGCACTTATGCTTGGAACATTAATAGAATTGTTCAAATAAAAAAAGGAAACGTGTTATCATTCACGCGCAAGCTATAATATTGGGAAAGATATTATGCTTTGGGAAGATATTATTGGGAAAGATATTATGATTTTATGCTATTCTAAAGATATTATGCTTTCGAAATCACGAATCTCGCGATATATTCATCTTAAAGATCAACCATTTGCATAGTAAGTTTCAATAACTCTAAGGAGCTCTGCTAATACGTAAATTGATAAATGTCAAAGGTGGCGTAAAAAAAGTTACCGTTAACTATATATTATTATACCGTTAACTAGGAATTATAACACTACTGACATCTAGGCGTCACTTCGAAAGACCCTTTATGCGACGACAATGAAGGTCTATGACTAATTGTCGCATTTTCTGAGACACTCGTCATGCGCTGATGGACTTAAAAATTTTAATCAGCATAAATTTCTCGAGCACTCTTTAAGTTTCCTTACTGCATCTTTTCAACAGATATGTCTCAAAGAAATCACGTAAGAATAACTCCTTTCTCTAAAATATCATTTGGCATCAAACAACTGTGATAAATCGACCTTTATTGTTATTTTTCCTAACTAAATATACAATTTTAGCGCAAGGATATCAGGAATATCACACTAGAACTTAGCGGCACAAATGGAGTCTGCTTGTGCTATGTGTTGTATTATAGAATCTGTTTTCACTGGTATTTTACCAAGCTTTAGCTTATTATGATAAACAGATGGGTCGATAGCAGACTTGATGTCTCTAAAGCTACAATGATAAATTTTGTTATACAAAGTTTACTGATGGTGTCGGTCGAAATAACCTGATAAATGTGTTGTGTGTGTAAGAAAAATACATCTAATTAAAATTACATAACCTTTGTTAGAAATATACTAAAGGTGTTGAGCTTTACATGTGCATAGGGTATGCTACATATATTCGATCTTAAGACCCTCTTGGTTCCTCTACTTTCCACCTCGCCTTATCCAGACCCTGATCTTCTTCTTCTTCTTCTCGGTATCTCACATATAAATGCTTTAATGTTGTCTTTCAATGCGTTAATTGAAGCAGGCTTGTCTGAAAAGACATGCGCTTTAACATAGCCCCACAAAAAATAATCTAAAGGCGTTATATCGATCTGGGTGGCCAATTGACAGGTCCCGAACGTGAAATAAAATGTTCACCGAACTCGCCTCTCAAAAAGTCCATTGTTACGCGTGCTGTGTGGCATGTGGCACCGTCTTGCTGAAACCACATCTCTTGCATTTTGGGCAAAAAAAAGTTGGATATCATTTCACGGTAGCGCTCACCATTCACAGTTACGTTACGATTCGCAGCATCTTTGAAGAAGTACGGTCCAATGATACCCCCAGCCCATAAACCGCACCAAACTGTGACCTTTTCTGGATACATTGGTAGCTCTTGCAATTCTTCTGGCTGATCTTCATCGACAATTCTGCTTATTTACGTATTTACTGACTTTATTTAAACTGACCATAAAATGGAAGAAGCGCGCGATAAACTTTCTTAACAGAACATGCATTTTTAATATAAAATTCAATAATTTGCAAGCGTTGTTCGTTTGGAAGACGATTCATTGTTAAATTACAGACCAAACGAAACACGAAACGTGCGTCAGCTGTTTAAACCAACTGTTTAATAAGATAATAGCTAAACAATCACCCTTTACTTACATGCTTCAGAAAATCCACACCTGCGCTTTGTGCCACTCAACGTTGACCACCTGACTTAGAGTCACAGTTTGACGTAGAACCGCAATCTCGAGAATTTCTAAAAAAATTCTAATGAGAGAGACCGTGCTATTGCTCCTATTCGTGTTCTCATCTTGATACTGAATCATTCACGAGGAGAATTACAGCTATTACGCCACCTCCGAACGGCTCATGGTTTTTATGAGAAGCTATTTCATGGCAGAAATACACTCAGAGGCTTGCCACTATCTACCGAGCATAGACCGGTATCAGAAAAAACTGTTTCCATCATTTGGTGTTTCAAGCCAACAAAAGGATTCGAGCCCGGGCTTAACCGAATGGTAGTTACGCACAAACCATTCGGTTACGGCTCTTTAAAGTAATACATTTTTTTAAAGGGCTTAAAAACTTACCTAGGAAGAGTGGATAAATGTTTTAACAAATGCCTTTCAATGATTTTCTGATTTTCTCATTTCAAGTTATTCAGCTCAAATTACAGATAATTAGCTTCCATACCTTTGTATGATGAAACGAAACATTTCCATACCAATTATGGTATTTTTTTTACGGAACTTTGAGTTTCTTTTAAAATCTTCATTTTGGGATTTTGAACATTATTTATATCGCTCGGAAGATCCGCTTCCTATTTGATTGGACTTTTGAGGTAATGGCTATGGACAATTTTTAATATACATATACCCAAATTTTTGCAAAATACACATACATATTTTCTAAACTCCTAACATTGCAGACATTCCTGCATGCACCTTTACACATCTAAAATCGAACCCACTGTAACGACACATTCAGGTTTATACGAAAGAATTGGCTGATGGATAGGAGAAGCGCGGGTGTCAATGCAACATCGCAATATTTTCTTTATTGTTTGACAATCATTTATCATTGCAGCGTGAATGCAATGAATGACAAAGTGCAATTTATTCACAGAAAAAATATGCATTGAAAATTTTATAGGGCACACAGAAGCTACGAATATTTGTAGGTATGTATGCAGTAACGAACAGAGCCTTCCCTTAAAGAAATGAGTAATGAATTTTTCAGCTGTAACGAAGTATTAGAAAATGTGAAGGCAGACATGAAAGAATTGAATCATTTTCATAAAAATATAAAATTCAATTCAGCTTCATGTCATCATAAGAAAAATTGTATTTATATTTTTGTATCTATGTATGTATGTATATACCTACGTGTGTTTATATGCTCTTTATATTATATAAAAATTTAAGTTTTCAAAGTGTCACGAATAAACGCGTTTGTCAACACACTCTATTGAGACTCAAGAAATGGAGAGCTTAAAGTGGCTGCCAATAAAGGCGTACGTACATACACACATACATATAGGTATTTAGAGACCAGCTAAAGTGAACCTTGCACTTGTTTAATAAAATAGGGAATACGCCATGCGAAGCGCACCACTCACTCGCTTGCACAGCAAACTGCACGAGTGAGTGTGTAATTCCTCCAGCATCAACAAATATCTCCCTCTCCAAATGCACCCACTAATAGTTTCTAATGCTTTAGCGTCTCCAAAATAACACTACTGCGAGTATAATCCGTCAGCAATGAACTTGTCGTGTAATTTCTTATTTATATAAGTAAAAACTTCTTAAAATGTTATTTCAGCAGAAATTCGCAGCTTGAGATATAATGCAATGTCGACTAAAAGTTTAAAGGTGGAGTGTGCGTGTGTGTTTTTGGTAGCGAAAGCGCATTAGAGGAGAGTATAGTCAACGGTTGAGTGGCAGGTGGGCGAGAATTCTTGCATTTACAGCATTTCGGTGAAAGTGAACTGAGCTACTCACTTGTATACGCTGATAAGTAACTTATCTTTATGTATGTGTGTGTGTGTGTGTGTGATTATGCGCACATATTTACGTAGTAGACACGCTACTCGAGCGTCGTTTCACTGCAACAACATTGAGAAGTGTACTTCAGCTACTGTTAACGCTGCAGTTGCTATAGCTTTTGCCTTGCGCGGATATGTGGCAGCATTTACGGGAATTTGCCACTTGAAAACGGAAATACTACAAATGCGCTGTGAGTAAATGGCTAAGTGAATGAGTGAGTGCGTATGTGAAACCAAGTTGCATATGTATTTCAACTTTGCAACGCATTGGCCCCGTATTGTAAGAGAAGAGATCTTGCATCGTCGGCGAGCGTGTTGGGGAATGCTCGATGCGTGACAGTGCATGATTTATGAAGGCACGTTAGCGAAAAAGTAACTACACTTATACACGTATGCATTTGAACTTACAAATACACCAAAAATAAACTTATTCGTTGATATACGTAAAGCTTACAAATTTATGACTGTTCGTAGCTGAACGAGCATCCCATTAGGAACCGTAAAGTATGTTGTCTAAAAATTAGAAACAAATTAAATTAACGCTTAACCCGAATTTTTATGACTTATGTATGCGCTTTTTTATCGAAATTATTAAATTTTTTCCGAAAAATTTCAAGATTTATGTGCGCTGCACCAATTTGAAAGTACCTTCGAAAACTTAGTTTTTTATACATAAAATCAGTTTTTAAAAATATTTTTCAAAGTATCAACTTGATAGAAGAGATTAAGCTTAAAAGGTCTGCATACAAATGTTTAAAAATTATATCAAGAACCAAAATAATGATACCTATTTGCGAAAAGAAGTTGGGGAGCGGATGTCTTAATCATTCATAAAACGGAAGGAAGAAAAAATCTTTGGGCATGACTGACTTGAATTCTGCAAGCTTAATTTAAACTTATCTTCCAATAAAAAGTAAAAAGTAGCCTCATAAATCTCATCATTTTGATTTATATTTGAATCCAATAAATTTTATTTACTTGAAAGCATAGGAATAAGTCGAAATACCCACCCTAACTGGTTGTATTTTTAGAAGTACAGAAGTTAATTGCCAAACTAGCTCTTTCTGTGCAGTATATTTGGCACCATCCAAAGCTCAGTAGCATTCACAAATTATGGAAACTTATGTCGAGAGTTCACTTTCGGTACTTAAGGAGCACTTGGTCGCATGAACGGGCGTTCAACTTTTTATCTCCGCAGATTATACGCTTTGACTCTGTCCGAGTACGAAAATTAGATAATTCGATGCAGTCTCTAACTGTTCGCCCTTTGCCTGGTTAGTGCTTTGAAGATTTTGAGAAATGACTTTCCTTACACCCAAACTAAATCCAAGTGCTGCACGAAGTGATCGCATGTTAAGAGCGTACGTTTGGTGGATGGACGGAAAACCAACAGCTCTACCTTGGCTTCAGACCCAAAAGTTCAATTCGGTTTCGGTTTGTTTCTGTCCAAAATATTTCTTTATAATTTTTTGTTAAAAAACTATGACCACATAGTTTTTGTAAAAGTTTCTATTAAAAATTGGCTGTAAAACTCCGTTATTGAGTGTGGCTAGAGATGATTTGCTCAGTGATACAGGTCAGTTGTATAAATGGCTATAAGTTATTGTTTTTACAATATAAAAAAATAAATTTTGAGTATTAAATAATTACACTTTGCATTATTTTTTTTTTTTTTTAACAAGAAGGGGTTGAGTCAAAAAAGTTGGCACGTACAGTTCGAAATCGCCAACAAGAATTGTATACTATATCACAATTTAAAGAAAATATATCTTCTAAAAATGTAATTTCTGTCATGTCTTATAATGGACTGGTGATAAATGAACTGGAAATTCGAAAGTTGTTCAGAATTGAGGTTGTTGAGGTTGCAAAATTACTTTCATTGCTTTACAATTTTTTCACAAGTGCTATTAAAGCATTCATTTCATTTCCACCCAAGTGTACGATTAGAGATAGTGACGCGAATAAATAGTCGATATCTACCAAATGAATCTCAAATGCTCGTGGCATCTCCTATTTAAAACCAACGAGGTTTTGGCGATCCTATATAAGCGGCATAACCTTATTACCTCACCCAGAGGAAATGCTGTTGGCACGCAGGCAACTGGGTTCCTGTCTGGAGAAACGGTTTGCGACCCCAGCATCACCATCCGATGCGGAAGGCTAATCACCTATTCATTTTAAATCTAACCAGCTGATCCTTAGATCCTCCCTGGAACTTTAGTACTTATATATTACAGCACCGTATCAATAAAAAAACTTTAAATGCCTTTAACTTTAATGGCTAAAACTCTAAATACTGCTCGTGGACGTTAAAAGAAAATTTAGGCAATAGCGTTTAGAACAGCAGGCGAATGGGTTGGTGCGTGACTACCATTCGGAAGAGTCCAGGTTCGAATCTCCGTGCGTGAAACACCAAATGATAGAACACACGGCCGTCGCTCGGCAGGTAAAGGCAAACCTTCAAGTCTATTTCTGCCATGAAAAAGCTCCTCTTGAAAACTGGTTGCCATACGAAGTCGGCTTGCTAATTCTAGTTGAGTAATTCCACTGTCGAAATAAAATGAAAAATTAAATATGCTTAACACTTTTTACTTCATCTTACATTTTTATTTAACCTCTATTTTGAGAAGTGCTTGCGATTTTTCAATAGTTTTTAGCAGGTTCCTACTGACATCTTTGCAAAACACACGCTCACCCACACGTAGCACTCGCCCCTAACCCATCTGCGCTTGTGCCCGTTTTAATAAACTAACAGTTGAGAGTACTGAGTGTTTTCAACTACTATAATGCGAAAATGTAGGTATGTAAGTATGTATATGTGCTTACGTATGACTCCTTCGTCTTTTTTCTTTCAAAAGAGATTCAGCTGAAATGGGTAGAACTTTTACGCCAAATGCAATCGATTAAAATGTCGTAAAAGCACAAATTGCTCTAAAGGTGATGTCTCTCTCTCTTTCGTTTTCACTGAAAGCCTTGCTGTAAGAAATATAATACTAAGAATAAAATATGTGTGCTTCGGAGGGGAAGTAGTTGTATGTATGTGCACACAGCGATTCCATGTGATTTCTTCTGCAATTTAACTTCCCCTCCAAAACCATTCCGGATGCATTCCAAGCGATGTGATTTAAAGTAAAAGTTGCACCTTTGCAGCAAATGTGTGCAAATTAATGCAAAAGTGAAACGAATGTGGGCTGACAAAATGGGAAATTTATTACAACACTCTGCCGCGTTATCACTCTCCTCTCGTTCTGCTCTGCGGTTGTTTTGCATGTGTTGCTGCAGTGGTACTCGTAGATCGTATGCGTTTCCGAATTTATTTATGGTTTTTGTTTGCCTTGGCAAAGTTTAATTTGCAAAATTTTCTGTATAATTTCGGGCAAAGTGATTTTTGCAGCAACGCATAGGTTTTTGCTTTGACAAACTTTAGTCTTTCTCCCATTGGGGGAAAAATAATACAAGCAAATGGCACATACATATAAAGAAGGATGCAATATACATATGTACGTGTGTATTCCTATAAATGTATATCTGTGTGTTAAATGTTACTTAAAAACGTCAATAAACTGACCACATTTGCAAAGCGATTGAGTCGAGTGGAAAGTTTTATTAAAAATAAAAGAGCACTCAGCATTTGCAAATGCTTGATATTATCTTTGAGTCTGAAAATAAGCTCGAAATGAAGGATTAAGTGCTGAAAGCATTAAAATTGTTGATATGGAAAAATCTAGGAACTTCATAGCTTTCAATAAAAATATCTTAAAAGAAAAAAATTGGTGTATGAAATCAAAGGAATATAAAAGTTTAGTTTTAAGTATTTGAGTATTGCAACAAAAGAGCAGTTCATAGAAATTATATTTATCAGGCAGCTTTAATATACGTTTACAGCTTAGCCAGAGCAAAAACTTGCAAAAAAAAAATTCAACCGAATCACTTGAAATTTGAATATGTTGATTACAACATGTATGACTATAGTCGGCACTAGAATCATAATTTTATTTAAATAATTTCCCATTTTTTATACTAAAAACTAGTGAAAAAAGAGACCCAGTTTTACGAATTTTTTTTTTAAAAGCGCACCATTTCGTTAAATTTTAAGTTCATCGATTTGCCCCGACCTTAACTGCACTCTTTCTGATTAAGAATCTTCTTGAATTTTGTGTTTCAGATGAGTAGAAGTTTCGAAATCGCCGTCCGGGTCCGATTTTTCGA
>JAYXIM010017512.1:0-100208 GCA_037575425.1 Anastrepha fraterculus
GTAAGAACTTGTGTAGTATATACATACATACATATTTACATACAGTCAGTCACACCTTGTTTGATACAGAAACGACTTTTTTGTAAGATATTCTATACTTCAGAATATTTTACGAAAATGGAAAAACAGAGTATGCAGATATTTTATTTATTTGGTTTTTATTATTATTATCATTTATTAGATATATCAAAATGCTTATATCTAAATATAGAGGAGTACTAGCTGCCAGGGCTTACGACTCTTTCTTTAAGTATATAATAGTTTAAATAATCTTTATTGACTTACATTGTTTCAGAAAGTTATATATTTTGTAAATGTTTTCAGAAGAAGGTTTTTCAAGAAGTGCGGAGGGTTTAATGTCGCCAAATATTTTGATCCTGTGGCTTCGGAGATTGGGGCATTCATCTAGTAAGTGGTCGACCGTGGAAAGTGATCCACACCAAGGACATGTGTTTTTGGGTTTCCCTGTGAGGAGGTGTTCGTGTGTCAAGAGGATGTGCCCAATGCGTAACCGTATAAAGGTAGTGGTTTGGCTCCGAGTGGGGGTTTTGTCCTGATGGGTTAACTTTGCTGTACCAGGATGAAAATTCTTTCCAATTCTTATCTTTCTCACTTTGAATATATGCTGCAACGGTCCTAATCGAATCGTGTTTTTCAAATGTTGCAAAAGTAAGGCAGGGTTCGAGATGGATTTGTTTGGCGGCCGCATCTGCTGCTTCGTTACCTGGGATCCCAGCATGACCCGGGACCCATAATAAGTTGATCTTTTTTTTATGATGAGTATTTAGTGCTGCTTTAATATTTTGAATTAGACTACTGGAGGTATTTACGCTTTGGAGTCCACTCAAGCATGATAAACTGTCTGTGCATATTACGAAATTCCCCTTCAGTTTTGTCGCATATTCAATAGCAATTTATATTGCCAGTGCTTCTGCTGGGAAGACTGAGGTTCCACCGAAAAGCCAACCACCTGATATGATTAACCTTGTGTTGGAAACTACGGCGAATGCGGCTTTTATTTATTATATTTGCTTTAGTCTCAACAAAAAGTACAAAACCGGGTTCACTCATTTTATTGTAATGCAAAAAAAAAAAAACACTTACAGAGAATTCACACTGCAGCTTAAATGATGCAACTCAAGACAGAGCAATTATTTATTTCTAATTTTTAAAAGTTTAAGGTATTTAGTACTTTTTTGGGTGTCATTTAATAGCCCAGCCCTCTTTTAGTTTAATTAGTTGAATGATTTTGACTTTGAAATAAATTTACTTCCGCGCGACTTGGGCCAAAGTTGTATTGCTATTTAATGTGTTTGTATATGCGAACTTCTCACCAGTCCTAAGAAATACAATTGAAAGCCATGTCTTATTAATTTTTCAATCTGAATTTTTCCCCCTATTTTAGTTTTCTCTCGAAGTAGTTGTTAAGCTTGTTCCCAAATAATTAATGGATTTGCGTTGAATTTGTTCTAATGAGCTCAAAAGGTGTCCCCAGAGTCCTCTTATTCGTCAATTTTATTTCTAATATGTAAAATTTTAAGGTTTATAGTACTTTGTTGTACAGCTCCTAGTATATGTGGGATGGAGTCAACCAATTTTTTTGGTGGATTCTGGACTAATTTGGTTCCACTCTTCAAGTACCACCTTTTTAAGGGGCTAGGGGTAGTCAGAATTAAAAAAAAATGGATTTTTTTGCATTTTATTAAAATATAATACCTTAAAAATATTCTGTGAAAACTTGAAGTGAATCCGACAAATACTTTTCGAGTTAATCAAGAATTAATAAAGGGCGCTCGGGCGCTCGGAAGCTCGATAGCAAAACTTTAAATGCGTTTTTCTCAAAACTATGTTTTTTGAACTGGTGATCACTGTAACTTAAAAACCGCTAGGTAGATTTCAATAACATTTGTACTGCTTTTAAAAGATATAAAAACTCGTGCCTGATCGAAGGATTTTTTTTTTCAAAAATTTGGATTTTTTTAACCCTTAATTGTCGATTTTTTTTCTCGAAAAACTGAAAAATATTTCCTAAGGCCGCCATATAGTTAATTTTGAAAAGAAGGTTCGATCAGGCACAAGCGTATCTATTAATAAAACTAATTTCTCTGATTGATTGTCCGATTGATTTTAGATGAATCTCCAAATACTTGTGATGATCACCGCGAGGGACTTCTGAAGAAATGGGCTCCACACAAATAACAATAAGTTTTGCAATATTTAATTTTTGCTTTTTTTTAATTTGGCTGAAGTCAAGTCGAAACATGATGTATTAATGCTATGTTTTTATTTTTGTAAAATAAAGTAATTGACTAGCAAAAAAACAAAAAAAAGTTTGAGAAAATCAGCATTTTTTCGGGCCTATGATTATTCCTAACCCCTTAAAATCAAATTTGGATATCATATTTTTTTATATTATATTTGTCCTCAAAACAGATCATACATTTTCGATGACGTTCAAATCCGCTGATGGTGCAGGAGTTTCAAAAATGTAGGGACATTTACATATTAACCACTTGACTTGTGCTTAGGGTCTTTAGCTTGATGAAAGCGAAAGTGGTTTTAAATTTTGCTAATTTTTTAGCGCTTTGAAGCAAATTTTCATGCAGAAGTTTAAAATAAACTTATTTGTTCACTGTTTCTTCGATAAAGGCCAAATTTTCAACTCCATTAGATGACATGCTTGCTCATACATTAACGTTGCCACCGCCGTGTTTTGTAGCAGCTCGCAAATTTTGTGGCTTGAGGTCCGTTTTAGCCTCGCGCCATATAAAAGGTCTGCTATCTGATCCAAATAAGTTTGCTTTTATCTCGTCTGCAAAAAGCGGAGCCTTATTTAGATGGTCACGCGTAAACTGCAACCTCGTACTTCTGTTCCCTGCACTAACGACGGGTTTATTACGGGCTATTCTGTCATTTAAATTTGCTTCCCTCAGTGTTTTTCGAACAGTGTCTTTTTGGTCATTTCAGTTAACTTTGGAGCGCTTTTTGCTGCATTTTTCTTGGCGCCCTTATTTACCACACGATTTTCAATAAATGTACAATTTCAGCTTTTTTACAATACGGCATTCCTTGTTTGAAATGCTCCAAAACTAACGCACGCTTTTTTTATCGACGTATGCGGCTCTTTAGTTAAAAAAAAGAAAGCGCACATAAAATTTAATATTTATTTATGGCAAACTCTTCCGTACTAAAAATATAATTTCGTTTGCTGAAACTTGTGGTACTTTTAATTGTATCATTTAAGCTGCGGCGTGAATTCTCTGATTGTTTTTTTTTGTATTACGATGAAATGAGTGAACATTTTTTTTGTATTTTATGTTGAGAAATTAAATATCACAAAACAAATAAAATATCTGCATACTCTGATTTACCATTTTGGCAAAATATTATGAAATATTAAAGACTTTATAAAACCCCCGTATCTGTGTCAAACAAGGTGTGAGTGACTGTACGTACATATACACGTTTTTACAAGCACAGTACTTCTTCTGCTATTTGCTATTTGAACAGCAAATTATGAGAGTGCGAATTTCAAATGATAACAATACAAAAGTGACTAGGAGGAGTGGCATTTGGCTAAGAAGACTGAGTCAGCAAGGATTTCCTTGCAAATTAAAGTAAAGAAGTCTCAACTTGCGCATACAGCAATGATGGGGTATACAATGAAATTACGTTTGTTTGCTTTGTGCTTTCTGTATATATGTATGTAAATACATACATACATATGTATATGAGGCTGGCCAAATAGGAAAAGCTAGATTACAGACTTTATAGATTTTCCGATTTGCAGACGCTTACGGTGTTGACTAAATTGCCACACGCGCTTGCCGCTCAAGTGTAACAAATTGTCGCTCTATTTACATTCAAGGATAAGTAGAAAAGCTGTACGCGTCACAAGAGTTGAATGATAAAAACTAATACAAATACAAATGCTTCCAATATTTTTGCTTTGGATATGAAAATAAAATATAGCATAAGCCTCTTTTTTACATTCCAAAAAAGTTATATGAAAGAGTGAAACAAATACTGTCAGAACTGAAATAGAAAACACAACTCAACATTACGATGGAGAGAATAATAAGGTGGTGCCTTTCGTGGTCCCGTAACTTTGCTCTCAGCGAATTTGACAATAGCAGCTGATTTTCGTGACGTCACACTAGCCCAATCGGTGTTCAGCGTGTCTACATAGATTACCATTCTCGTACTTTGATTTAGCAGTTTTTTGTTCTCTAGCCGCGGAGTTTTAGTTCTTTTTTCCTCATATTTTTCTAGCCTTTTTTAATTTAAAAGTGATGTTTATAGTTGTGTAAAATATTGTTTTTTTTTAATTTTAAGTTCAATAATTCACTTAGCTCTATTTCTCACATGTTGGCTATGTTCGAGGTTATGTAACCAGATAAGGTGTCCCTTTTAAAAAATTGTCATTATTGTTTTTTCAGTGTTATTCAGTACTTTTTTTTTATTATAATTACTCTATTACCTTTAATTCGTATTCCTTTAATACCTTTAATTCGTATTCAGTAGGTTAGGTTAGGTTAGGTTGAAGCGGTTGTCTTATGGGACACACTCAGGCTCATAGCCCATTGTGATGCCGCGTGGGGGAGCTTTCCCTATTTCTCCTAAAACCATTGTGCGCTTTTCAAAAATTTTAGAAGATCTCCTATTTCTGTGGAACTGAGATCTTCCAATTCGTTAAAAAATTGTTTGCCTAGAATAGCAAATCTCCGTCTGGATAGAGCAGGACAATGGCACAGAAGGTGCAAGATTGTCTCCTCCTCTTCCTCATCGAGACAACTTCTACAGAAGTCGTGTGCTTGCACACCCATCCTTTGGGCGTGCCTACCTATTAGGCAATGTCCCGTTATGACTGAAATCAGTGTGCTAAGATTGTGTTTGTTTTGGTTTAGCAAAGATTCTGTGCGTTTAGCACTGAGAGTCGGCCACAGTTGATGGGCGATTTTGCAGGTGGCTTCATTGCGCCATCTTGCGTTTGCTTTCCTTACGATTCCTTCAAGGATAAGTAGCTTACATGTTTGTAAGGGAATGCCTATGTCGTTGTCTATGCACTCATCGGTCAACTTGGTGCCGAGTCTCGCTAGTTCATCGGCTCTAGAGTTACCCTCAATGTCGCGATGGCCAGGAACCCATATTATCCTTAGGAGAAATGACTCAGCCATCTCGTTAAGAGATGTGCGGCATTTCATGGCTACCTTGGACTGTCGACTGTTTTGTGAGGGATTTTATCGCCGCCTGGCTGTCAGTGAAAATGTAGATGTCCTTTCCAGATATCGCATCACACTGTACCAGTGTCGCGGCTTTCGTTATTGCCATCAGTTCGGCCTGAAAGACACTACAGTAGTCGGGGAGCCGAAAACTGAAGGAGATCCCCAGATGCTCGGAGTATACACCTCCGCCCACCTTTCCCTCGAGCTTTGAGCCATCTGTGTATACATGGATAGACTCGCCCTGTCTTACATCGTCCCGTTCCCACTCTTCCCTTGAGGGTAGGAGGGTCGTGAACGATGTAATGGCAAGTGTGGGCGGGAGTGCATAGTCCATCAATCCGGGAATCTCCGAAGTGCCAGCCAGGATTTTGCCGTGACCGTAGCTCTTATTTGACCACTTGCTTAGAGTGTTCAGCCTTATTGCCGTGCTGCGCGCGATATATTTTGCCTGCAAATCTACTGGCAGGAAGTTTAATGTCGCATATAATGCTTTCGATGGTGTGGTTGACATCGCGCCAGTTATGAGAACAGATGCTAGTCTTTGAACCTTGTCAAGTTTTTTGATGTTCACCCCTTCTCAAGGGCATTCCACCATATTACAATGCCATAATAGAGAATAGGCCTAACCACTGCTGTGTACAGCCAGTGTACCATTCTGGGTTCCAATCCCCATCTCTTTCCAATTAGCCTTCCGCAGGAGTACAACGCCATCATGGATTTGCGTACTCTATCTGCGACTGTGAGCCCCCAATTTAGCTTTCTATCCAGTATAAGTCCTAGATATTTCGCCTTTTCTGTTACTCTAAGTGGTTTCCCTCCTAGGAGTATGTGTTTTAGAGCAGGTGTTTTATGGTTTCTGCTAAATAGTATCAGATCCGTTTTCTCCGGATACTCCTATCTAACTTCAAAAGGCGCAAGAAATGAGATTTGAATTTTCAATAGCACTAAAATCTTCTCAAAGTCACTTCTTTTTATCATAAAATTTTTTTTCAAATTAAAATTTTGGTAGCTTCAAATTAAAAAAAAAAACAAACACCAAACTCAAAAGTTTTCGCATTATAGGTATAAAAAAGCACTAAATTTATTGCGAAGTCCTCTTGAGCACTGAGTTGGCAATAATGCACAACGAGGCTAATATGACGGCAAATACTCTCTGATGGGCGCAATCTTGTTTCTATCATTTCTTATTTCTTTCATTCATATCTTAATTGTGATTACTTACGCCTAACTAAAGAAATAATATTATTGGCAATTCTTTGGTGTAAGTAAGAACTTTCTCGTATCAGCTCCCAAATGTGGTCAAACATCATTTTCTCATAATATTGTTCTTGCTGATGTTTTTTGAAGTTCATTACATCTTGGTGAAAGTTTTTGTAATTCTCAGCCTTTCTGTTGCCAATGAAGCCACGGATCACTGCTTTAAGGCTAAGCCACGTTTATTTTTCGTGGCTATTCAGGAACTGTAAGAAATTTTCACTGGCCATTATTTTCTTTATTTATGAACCGACAAAAGTAGTAGCTTTAAGTTTAGCCACTGACAATTTCGGCAAAAATGCTTTTAAATATTGAAAAACTCTTTTATGAAAGAGTCTTTTTATGTGCAGAGGATGCATTAAAACATGATCAGGCTCCACAATTGGTTTAATTTTGACATTTTGTTTTTCTATTTGAAACTCTGTCCGTTGAGGGCATGGCTGCTGCTGAGTGTTTTTGCAGTTACTACATGAGAAATGAAGCGCCCATTTTTTATCTTGACATTGGAAGACATTTTTAGGCCTCGCGACACATAAAATACGTTATTCCTCTAAAAAGTGTACGCGCAATCCCCTTCACACCTCTACGTCTTACGTCTTAAACGCAACGATACCTCAAAACATGTGCCAAAACATTTATTTTTTCATTGTAAAATGTACAAAATCAAACTTTATTTGTTGGGAATGGCGTTTCTGCTTACTCTTCGATGTAGACGGTCAGAAAATCCCAATTAAATAACAGACTCCAAAAAAAGGTTTTTTTTTGTTCACTTGAGTCATTGTGTTGTGCAGCCAAATACGAGCTGTGTGGCCTCTGCATTGAAAATTGATGTAAGTTTTTATTTCACACCCTTATGATTGTTTATTTCCTAGAAAAATGATTAAAATCTAAACATTTCAGATCGCTGAAAAGTCGGCAATAATGAGCCATAATAAATTGATGAAATTGATGCGTGAATGCAAGGTAGATAAATAAAAAGTCAAAGAACTTTATTTACTGTTCTAATCATAGATGCATTCGAAGCGTAAACGGTTCAAACCCGCTGTAGGAAAGTGCTCCGAAGAATTTTTGAGATATGTGAAAATGAATACGTCTTAAGAGTAATGGTGCATCAAATATGCCATTTATAATATCGAAAACAAAGCAGAGTGAAAGTAAACTTCTTCCATTTCTTTCCAACGATTTTGAATTTAATAATGCACACCTTGCGCTGTATAAAGGATTCGGATAAGTGAAGTTTTAATAACTGAGTGCATAACGAAGAAATTTTTTTCGAATGCGTTAAAGTCCACTGATGTGGTGTAATCAATGCCCCCAAATAAAAACGGCTTAGGCCGTATGAGCCAGGTAAAGAGTGATAATTTAAACGGAAATTTAAAAAAGGCGAGCAAGAAGCACCGAGAGAATGGTAATTCCTGAAACATTCAAGATTAAAAGCCCATAATATTAGAAGCTCTCAAAGAAAAAAGGTAAATAATCAAGGAGGGAAGCAGAGGAGTGGCAGAGAGAAAGGGATAGGATAGAATAGAGACAGAGATAGCTAGTGTGGTGAGATGTTTCCAAATTCTTTGGCACATCTCCTTCAACATCAGAGAACGAATTTTACTCATTCTCATGGCACCGAAAACCAAAATTCGTAGCTTTATTCTGGCAAAAGCAGGACACTCGCAGAGAAAATTTCCAGTGCTTACCGGCTCCTCAAAGCAATACAGGCAAATCGGTTCCTCCATGATTCCAATTGTGGTAATATGCTGACCCCATAGGTTGTGCCCTGTAATAATACCGATCATCAACGTCTTTTCTACCAAGTTTAAGAAGAAAATTCGACAGTTTTTTGTTCGGGCTTCTCACGAAACACTTAGCAGTTCTGCAGCGATTTGGACTGGACCACCGCTCCTTATGCAAACTGCTTACATAATCGCTGATCCAATTCATTATTCCTGCCGAACTGATCCCGATTATTGGCTCTGGTCCCTGTGGGGTATCCGCTGATCCGTAATTGGCTAACTCATCGGCAGTTTCACTTCCTTGAACACCTCTTGCAACAGAATTATAAGCTTCTTCTTATATTCTTGAAAAATCTTTAAGGTTTGCTTTACATTTTCCAGTGTCTTACGGTCAGCCGAACTGTCACTAAAGACTGTAATCTCTTTCCTGCTCCATTTCCTCTGAATTATCCATTCGGCTACTTTTCCTTTTGGAAAACGCAACTGTTTTCCTCGGATAGGTAAATAGTGACTTTATGGATCCGTAAAATTGTAAGCGAAACACTGAATGAAGGCAAGTGTAAAATACTGTTTGGGGTTGAGACAAAATTCAAATGACTTAGAAACTGGAAAGTGCTATTAAAGATTACTCCCAAACCTGTACTTTCATTACGAGTGTTTATATGTAAGTAGACTCGAGGTCTTTATAAAATTTGAGGTCGAGATTAAATGCCTAGACTATTGTGCCCGCCTTATGGACTTAGAGAATTTCTCTGAACCCTACTTTTTCAATAAATTTTAGTATTTGTCCTATTTAATTGAGCTATATTTTTAATTAGTCATCAGTGAGAGGATAGCGCGAAATCACGCGTATGCAAATGTCTCTAGCAACCTTTGCAAATTGGCACTAGAAATTTGAAACTTTTAAATAGAAATTTTCCTTTCAGCATTGCCGAATATTTCCATTCAAGAGTGACCATCATGTGGCCGGTCGAGTGACTGCTGCTGTTCTTGCAGGGAAGCAATATGAGCGTTTCGTTCAATACCAAAAAGAAAATCATTAGAGAAAGTCATTTGTTACTTGTAGCGACTGTGACTCAATTGTGGCGTCAAATGTTGACATTGGAATGATGCGTTGTCACATATTGCATTAAATTGAAATATATTCACATGTCACATAGCCTGTGGTACACATAAGCAGAAAAATATTTACATACTAATATTTCCCATTGTAATCCTGACATTGATGAAGTATCAAGCAGAGTATTTAGAAATGGGTATGTGTATATATAGAAATATTTTATGTTGGAGTATACGCGTCATAAGAGACTTGAGACGTCAAACGTGCTTATGCCATATTCACACTAAGCGCAATCATATCAAATACAAGATCTTCTGGGTCGAGTTTTTGTTTTAAATTAAAATTACTTTATTACCTGTTAAATTAATATTTTATATTATTTATCTGTAAAACGGGTTCTGCATTTGGATGCTAAACAAAATTTGCAAATATTTTAAACAGGGATGTGAAATCTTTTGGTGAAATTTTCAATGACATTTAGGCGAAAAACGTTCGTTACACTTTTAGTTACGAAACACCCGTAAGAATATGCAGCAAATTTTTTATATGGGTATCACAACCAAGAAAGGCACAAGTCGGAAATCATACTTTCGAGAAAAAGTACTTTATTTATCTGTAAATTAAGATCGTACGTTAAGCCAGTATATTTCTTGCTATAACTTTTAGGTCAAGGAGGTAGAGATTTCAGATAAATATAGGCCTTTATCTGTCGAATTTGGTAGCATACACAACTAAGATTTTTCTCAAATCAACTTAGGCGGTTATTGGTTATTTCCACAGGTGATATAAATATGTTATATGTATGTCTTCGCTCACAGCTAAAGTGGTCGTCTCGGTGCAGAGACTTCAGTATAAAATTGATGACTGATGCAAGAGACAAGGTTCAATGGGTAATTGGATGAACTTAGTCTTCCAGAACTGCAAGGTGTGACTCTGCCTTGCTGATAAAGTTAAATATCTAGGAGTAATCTTGGATAAGAAGTTGACTCGGGAGACACACTTTTCACTCAAGGTGAATCGCACATTAAGGATTTTTCAACAATGCCGTAGAGCCTTTGCTAAAACCTGAGGTCTGATACTTGCTGTGCTTGTGTGGATATACACAGTGCTTATCATCAGTTATGCCTCTGTGGTTTGGTAGCGACGGACCGTTGTTAAGTTTACACGTTACGAACTATACAGGTTACGGCGATGGCCTAAATACTATGTATGATTTCCTTCCCTTGGACCTTAAGATTCAGAAGGAAGCAATAAAAACAATGTGTAGACTCCTTAAATATGGTTTCTGGCACGAAGAGGGAACTTCGGCGCACAGAGGAATTTTAAGTATCCACTGCTTTTGAGCACCTAAGCACGATCTTAGTCTCATTTGGAAGGAAATTTGATGTTAAATGGAGTAATCTAAAGTGCATTCAAATAAATTTGACTGATATGTAGCCGGATGGTACTTAAACGATAGTAATAGTATCATTACGCTGCGGCAGGAAAGTCAACTGTTTTCCAAATGGAAATGTTTGTCATTCTGTAAGTTGCCGAATGGATAATTGAGAGGAAAAGGAACGAGTAACAGATTGGTGTCTTTAGTGACAGTTCGGCAGCTCGTAAGGCACTGGAGAATGTAAAGCAAACCTCAAAGATTGTTCAAGAGTGTGAGAAGAAACTTAATTTTGTTGCAAGAGGTGTTGAAGGAAATGAAACTGCCGATGAATCGGCCAATTGCAGATCAACGGTTACCCCACAGGGACCACAGCCAATAATCGGGATCAGTTCTACAGGAATAATGAATTGAATCAGCGATTATGTATGCAGTTTACATAAGGAGCGATGGTCCAGTCCAAAACGCTGTAGGACTGCTAAGTGTTTCGTGAGAAACCCGAACAAAAAACTGTCGAATTTTCTTCTTAAACTTGGTAGAAAAGGCGTTGACGGTCGGTATTAATACAGAACACAACCCATGGCGTCAGCATATGAACTCTATTGGAATCATGGATGAACCGATTTGTCTGTATTGCTTTGAGGTGCCGGTTAGCACTGGGAATTTTCTCTGCACGTGCCCTGTTTTTGCTAGAGTAAAGCTACGAATTTTGTGTTCCGATGTCATGAGTATCTGTAAAATTCGATCTCTTTCTCTCTGTCCCTTTTCTGCTTTTACTTTCGAATACAATGGGCTTCTAAGCCTGAGTGTTTTAGGAGTTACCATTCTCTCGATATTTAGTTTCTATTTTCACTCTCTTTTGGCTCTAGAAGAACAAACAGTTTGGAGTGACTACGATTGGTAATATAGCCCACCCCCGACGGTATGACCATAATTTATAATTTGCTGTTAATAGTTATTTTTCCAAATAAGTTTCAGCTATGGAATTTTGAAATATTGGCTTTAACATTACTCTTAACCTTCGTATGCTTTCTTTTCATTCGTATCAATTCTCTTTAAATTGCGCCAACAGCTTTGGTAAATAGCTTAACATTTTTGAGCTTGCGTACCTGCTGCTAAAAACAATAACTCTGTATCACGTGCTTTAATTCTGTGTACTACTCACTGATACGCTGCAATATTTTAAACTCCATCAGCCGCACAACTCTATCATAATTCTCAATAAATGTCAGCGACGCTAACAAATTGTCGGCAGCGTCCCATCATCGGCAGCACAAAATCCCTCTCAAACGAGAAAGAGGCATACATGCACTTATACATACATACATCCAAATATCCATCCATACTCGTACATGACAAAGGATGAGAGTTGTCGACATGTTGTATAGTACAAAACTTTCTTCCCACGCGAAGTACAGAGCATGTATGTATGTATGTTTACGCGCAGGTATGTAGAGTAGAGCAACCAGGTCGTAAACAATTACCCAGTGCAATTTTTACTGAATGTGTAGTGGGATTTTTAGTTCCGTTTTCTCAATGTCTACTTAGTATGTCTTTAAACCAGTTGTTGGTTAACCATCTGATGGATTGAAATGATAACTTGATTTTTGCGAAGTGTTCACCTTTTGATTAGCTGACGTCGCGTTAATTTACTCAATGTGAATGTGTTGGGAAAATAATACACAAAACCCCTTTGTAAATACACGAAAGCTGGACAACAGATAAGTTTCGTTTACAGTGGCTGTGTGTAGAATTTATCCAGCCCCTTTCTGTGTGCCATCTGTGTTTTTTGTTTGTTTGCTAATAATTTCATTTTAATAATAGTTGGATTAGATTAGGTTAAGTGGTTAGTGGTAGTCAGAATTTTCGAAAAATTGGATTTTTTTGCATTTTCTTAAAGTATAATATCTTAAAAATATTGTGTGAAAATTTGAAGTGAATCCAACAAATTCTTTTTGAGTGATTCAACAATTAACAAAGGGCGCTCGGGCGCTCCGGAGCTCGATAGCAAAACTTTGAATGCGTTTTTCGCAAAACTATGTTTTTTGAACTGGTGATCACTGTAACTTAAAAACCGCTTCTTAGATATCAATAAAATGTATACTGCTTTTGAAAAACATAAAAAAATCCTGCCTGATCGAAGGATTTTTTCTTTCAAAAATTTCGATTTTTTTTAAACAATTAATTCTCGGTTTTTCTCGAAAATCTGAAAAATATTTCTTGAGGCCGCCGTATTGTTAATTTTGAAAAAAAGGCTTCGATCAGGCATACGATTATCTTTTAATAAGCTAATTTCGCCGATTGATTGTCCGATTGATTTTAGATGAAACTCCAAAGACTTGTGATATCACCGCAAGGGACTTCTGGAGAAATGGGCTAGACACAAACTGCGATAACTTTTACAATTATTATGTTTTTTTTTTTTAATTTTGCTAAAGTCAAGTCGCAAAATAATGTATTAATGCTATGTTTTTATTTTTGTAAAGTAAAGCAATTGATTAGCAAAAAACGATTATTGAAAATCATAATTTTTTGGGCCTCTGACTGCCCCTAACCGCTTTACTTGTCTGGCACTGATCGCCTTAGTTGCTAAGAACGAACGCATGTAGGTGTAGACCTCTGAGCCTACTCGTGACGCACTTTTTCGCAAGCTGTAGAAGACTTCTGGTACACGATATCCCTCCATGAGAAACACAGAACCAAGGCAGTTTAGTTCAGACCTGTAAGGACCTGTGCAGGAACAACGGCATAGTAAATCCATTATTTCACGGGCTGTAAGTCTTTCCATGTTATTGGGTATGGGAATAAGTTTCCATCCTCGTAAAAGAAGTATCGCTGCTGCTAGTAGTATACCGGTGATTTGAAGGTGTATATCTGAGGTCTCGATCGCAGTAGTTGACACTCGTTTGAAGGGTAAAAATCCCTTCATCTGACGTCAAAAATGTCTACGTTTGTCCCGAAAAAAACAGCATTTGCGGGAGTTTACTTCATTATTACTTTTTAATGAAAAGTGCAGCTGAAGCGTGGCGTATATTGATTAATATCACTGCCCTGAAAATTTCAATTTTTCTGATGCGAATAAGATGTGACCTAGTGTTCCCGAAGGGAATTTTCGCGCTGAGCACGAATCCGAGTTCAAAAATTTTCCATCACGTCAGGGTTCGAGAAAAAGGGGTTGAAACCCCTAAAAATAGCGTATTTGGCCATTTTTCAAAAATTGTGGAGCAGAACCCTGACGTGCTACGATCTTCCTTATTGTCAGTAATTGAAGGTTGAACTTTGCTCTTTGAAATAAGCCCAAACCCTAATTGTTCGCATGCACCCTTAGAGTAGGGGGTGTACTTATGTCTACGGTCGTGTGTCAGACGATGTATTAGATTTGAAAATTTGAATTTGATTTTTTTTATTTCTTTTTAAATGGAATGTTTGACTTCAGATTTGTAATCAGCGACACTAAGGAACACTGCACTTTTCATTATATCTTATCTTGGGTGTAGATAAGTTCCTATGTTCATTTTTTTCTCTACCTCCGTAGACATAAGTACACCCCCTACTCTAAGGGTGCATGCGAACAATTTGGGTTTGGGCTTATTTCAAAGAGCAAAGTTCAACCTTCAATTACTGAGAATAACGAAGCTCGTAGCACGTTAGGGTTCTGCTTCACAATTTTTGAAAAATGGCCAAATACGCTATTTTTAGGGGTTTCAACCCCTTTTTCTCGAAAACCTGACGTGATGGAAAATTTTTGAACTCGGATTCGTGCTTAGCGCGAAAATTCCCTTCGGGATCACTGGGTCCCATCTTATTCGCAAAACCGATGCAGGGCAGTGTATTTACGGTAATCACGCTCCATCAAATACAATTTGTAAAGAGTGGTTTCGACGCTGCCAAAGTGGCAATTTCAACGTGAGTGATAAAGATCGCGAAGGGGCACCGAAAAAGTTCGATGATACTCAACTACAACAATTATTGGAAGAAGACGCATGTTGAACCCTCGATGATATGTCGGTAAATGTTTGCACGCGATGGTAATGGTCCAGAAAGCAGGTAACTGGGTGCCACATCAATTGAAGGAGAGGGATATCAAGAGACGTTTGGTGACATGTCAGATGTTTCTTAAAAGGCAGTAAAGAAAAGGTGTTCTGCATCGCATCGTTACTGGCAATGAAAAATGCATGTATTATGAAAACCCTAAGCATTGAAAATGTCCATCGTCCATCGTCAGCGAAAAAAAATATTCATGCTGCAAAGGTTATGTTGTGCATCTGGTGGGATCAGAAGGATGTCGTCTATTACATGCTCCTTAAACTATCTAAAACTGTCATTGGCGATCGTTACCGGCTGCAGCTAATGCGTTTGAATCGAGCTCTCAAAGAAAAGCGGCCGGAATGGGACGGTAGATAGGACAAACTGATTTTGCTGCATGACAACGCCAGGCCACACGTTGCTAAATCGGTCCAGAAATATTTAGAGGAACTGAATTAGGAAATCTTGCCCCACCCACCGTATTCCCTAAATATTGCACTTTCGGATTACCATCTGTTCCGATCAATGCAGTCAGCCCTTATTGGAGAGCGGTTCACTTTTTACGGGATCATCGGAAACTGGCTCAATAAATGGATCAAGTCAAAAGAACTCGAATTTTTCGTCAAACGAATTCGTATGCTGCCTGAAAGAAGGAGTAAAGTTGTAGCTTCCAATGCAATGACACGTACTTCACACTTAATTTTTTAAATAATTCATTACTTTGGCTTAGAAATGACGTAAACTTATTGCCATACTCAATGCATAATCTGGTTACATATTCTAGCGCATATTTACAAACCAGCTCGTTTACTTTGCTTATGAAATGTAGTGGAATTGTATATCAAATATGAGAATTTCAAGTACTGTAGAGTTGATAGTATAAATCACAATGAAAATGAGCCAAAATGAGCGTATGTCTTATTACATAATAGTTTATACATAACTGTTTGCGTTTAGTGGTTGTAAGAGTCATTTACTTATATCCATAACAGGTAGCTAAAGGCACATAAATTTGAAATAGGAGTAGTAGATTTTTGTGCGCTTATACCTACCTCATAACCTACTGTACATTCTATGGCTGGCACGTATAATAAACGAACAGCGCCATGTATGCATATTTATAGGCGCAAGTGTGAGAGCACTCAACCGCATACAGCCATGCACCGTGGATTTGGATGTGCAATCATAAGTCAACGACTCTGTCAGTTTGAGTATTTATTATGGTAGAGTTTGATAATTTATGTATGGCTGTGCTGGAGGTTGGACACATGAGATGTTTACGTATTCTCATCGGTATATTAAAGTTGACTAAAGATTTAAAGGAAGCGGTACCTATTGTTCACAACTACTTATACAGTTGTTTGAAGTGTGAATATTAAAGAGCTCGACTTAATTATTTGAGATTGAAACTATTCAAAAATATTCATTAAATAAATATAAATAATTTCGGAATGACTTCTTAATTTAAGTGAGCAAGTTTTGTGTAAATGTTTGCTATTTTAATATTAATGCATATATTTATATGGGCACACATACTTACATACTTCTGTCTGTAGGTGTACTATAGTCCGGAAACGGCTATGGCGATTTTGATGAAATCTTATATTGGGTTGGGGAAAAAGAAATGTCGTATTTGTGATTGAAATTTGACGCTTTATTTAACGTACTTAGAATTATCCGATACAAGTCAAATATGCCCCGTTTGTTGGCAAACTTATTTAGAAGACAACTTCATTATCCCCCCTTTATAAAACCCCCCTCCTTATTTGCAAAAAACTCAGACAACCAGTTTTCTCAAGCCTCTTTTGAGACCAACTTGGTATACCCAAGGGCGTTTTGCACGGACCGGAAGAGATGACAGTCACTTGGTGCCAGGTCCGGACTATATGGTGGGCGCGATAGGACAATCCATCCGAGCTCCCGTAGCTTCTGACGGGTCATCAAAGATGTGTGAGGACGAGCGTTGTCCTGGTGGAACACAACATCATTCCTATTGACCAATTCTGGCGGCTTCTGGTTCAAGTTGCTCACAGTAGAGGACCGAATAAGGGACTGGCCATAGTTGAGCAGCTCATAGTGAATAATTCCCTTCCAATCCCACAAAACACGCAGCAAAACCTTCCTGGCGGTCAATCCGAGCTTGGCGATGATTTGGGCCGGCTCGCCGCTTTTCGACCATGATCTTTTTCGCTTGGCGCTGTCGTACGTGATCCACTTTTCATCGCCAGTCACCATCCGCTTCAAAAATGGGTCAAGTTTGTTCCGTTTTAGCAGAGAATCGCAGGCGTTGATTCGGTCCAAGAATTTTTTTGCGTCAACACGTGTGGCACCCAAACATCCAGCTTTTTTTGGAATCCAATCTTCTGCAAATGGTTCCAAACGGTTTTGTGGTCAACACTTAGTTCCTGACTAATCGAGCGAATGCTCACATGCCGGTCTCTTTGGATAATTTCAACGATTTTATCAGTCTCTACAACGATTGGCCTACCAGTACGGGGTGCATCTTCGACATCCACTACAACAGAACGAAATCGATCGAGCCAACGCTGTGCTGTGCTTCACAAATTTTTGCCGCCGCCTTCGTTGCATTTTTACCTCTAAGGTAGTAAAAACGTAAAATATGATGAATTTCTTGTTTGGCGGACTCCATCTTTGACGCGCTATAACTTAAGACTGAAACGTACGACCAGAACTCTGTCAAAGAGACACTTGTAGTGCAGATTGTCGTCTTCAAATCGCCGTTTAGTGTGACCCGATGCGGTACGTACAACGCAAGATATGTTTAAATGTCGCGCTCAATTGACAAAGTACGACATTTCTTTTTCCCCAACCCAATATTTAGATAATTATTTACTGTCTAACTCTATCTAGACAGCTGGTATGACAAAAATTATTAAAAAGAGGTTGCCAGATTTTTTGAATAAATCAAAAAGTAAATAAAATATTGCAATATGGGTATCATCGCCAGTTATTTGGACAGCTTTAATTCAGAAATGTTTTGAATGGTGTCGCCACCTAAACTTCATTGTAATATTTAAATTTAGTTAATTATTGAACAAGTTGAAATACATACCATACAAATACACAAATGCCCGTAAATAATTAATTAAAAAGTTTTTCCTGAATTGGTGCTATCTCTTAAACTTATCGTATAAGGCTGCCACTTATTTCAAACTATTCAAAAATTTAAATAAATCACAATCCGGGTATAAAATATACACATTTTTCAGTAACTACAGAAGAATTTCATTCATGAATTGTGCGGCAAGGTACTAATGGGAATATAACATATTGACGGGGTTCCAAGAAAGTTTCAGAAAAAAAATTTCAACTGTGGACAATATTTATAAGTTGGCGTGCATTGCACCATTAAAATTCAATGAAACAAAAAAAAGGATACGCCTATTTTATGGGTTTCAAAGCGGCTTTTGACGGAGTCTCCAGAAAACCGTTACTGTATAAACTAAATCAAATGAGAATCATTAATTTTTTCGAAATTATATGGTATACCAAAATAGCAAAATGGCTCTGTGAACCGGACAAGAAGAGTCTGATTAATGTGAGACTAATACAGGAGTGAATCAGGGATGCTTTTTATCACCACACTCATTTACGCTATACCTGAACGACCTATATGATTATTTGGGAAATGGTGTAATGGTTGAAAACATTAATATAAGGATAATTGGCTATTAGCAGATAGTCCAAGTTTCATGCAAGCTATGATCCTGGATCTTGGAGGTACGCAAAATGCTTGGTGATCACTGTTGGGAGGGAGACGCAAATATCTTTTCCGTTAGCCAAGCTACGCTCAATGTCCTGTCGTTGCCATGTTGCAGCTCTCGTCTGGTCAAATCTTGTAAGGAGGAGATGTGCAAGAAACATTTCTCTTGTCTGGATTCCAGGGAATAGGAGCATAGAGGGAAAATGAAATGGCCGATTAGCTTATCAAGAAAGGCTCGACAGAACCGGTTTCAGTTGTCCCCATCGTAGACATCGGTGTCCCCTTGACCGTTGTTAAGGCGAAACTGCACAATTTCTCTCTTAAAAAAGCACAAGCCACGGGAGTTCTATCTTGTCGGGCGCTATCTCACCAAAAACACTTTGGATCAGTACGACAAACGCAGGACGCTTAAATGCTGGGGATCGCCTGCCATTCAATTTCCAAACTCATAGAGGTGATCACCGGCCACTGGGTAATCGGCACTCATGCGGAGAAGCTTAGACTTCCGTACACTGCCCCATTGCAGAAGCTGTGAAGACACGGCAGAGGAAAGGACTGTTGAACACTTTCTTTGCAAATGTCCGGGTCTGGCGGCTAGGCGGTTGAGGTTCTTTAGTGTGCCTTTCGGGAATAGCCTGAGTCAGTTCTCCAGTATAGATACTCCACTACATCAACAGCATTGGATGGCTGTAGATGATTTTACTGCCCTTAAGTTGCGAAATTTTTCGCAGGTAGTGGCCTACATAAAGGTATCAAAACGGCACTCTGGTGCTACTTGTAGTGAACCCGGACACTCGTGCCACCTAACTTACCTACATAAGTACTGTTTTGCTGGAACATTCATCCGATATCTAAAAACACACATAGTTTAATTATCAACTAATTTACAGGGTTCGGCACTCGAAGTGTCACCAACATCAGACCGCTCCCGCAGCTAATGCACAGGCTGCTAGTTCACTAAATGACAGTCCAGAGTATTGTTTACAAGCGCACGGAAGCATTTTGCCGAAAGTAAACGCGAAAAAGAGAATCAGAGAATGGATTTCAAACGTAATAGTGCGATTGCATTATATTTGGCTGGAAAATCCCATCCAGCGATTGTTCGGGAGCTTGAGCACCTTAAAGTAATTAAAGTTTTTGTTTATCGCACCATTGCTCGTTACAATGATACTGGTAATATCGCGAAACATCATGGAGGTAGAGCGACTTGAGCCAAATCACCGACGAAGTGCCAGTCAAATGGCGAAAGAACCGGAAATATCTGACCGTAGCATCTGTCGCATACTGAAAAATGATCCCAAAGTCAAGCCTTACAAAATCCAAAAGGCGCATGATCTCACACGAAAGCAGCAACAAGTCAGACTTGAGAGAGCGAAGAAGTTGCTTTCCTTGGCCGAAAGCGGTTAAGTTCCGAATATTGTGTTTTCTGGGGAGAAAATGTTTGAAATTGAGTAATTTGAAAACTCGCAAAACCGACTGTTCATACGAAAATTTGAATCATCGATTGGCTGTCAGAAAGCAGCATGTTTCGGTGGCAGACCAAGGACGTTTCAACAGAATTCGGCACCGTCTCACAAAGCTCGAGTGAACCAAGAATGACTAAAAATCAACTTTCCGAACTTCGTAACGTCCGCACAATGGCTCTCAAATTCACCAGACTTAAATCCGACGGATTATTCTCTTGGGACCATTTTGGAGAGAAAGGCCCGAACTAAAATATTCACCTGTCTCGAAGCGCTGAAAAAAGCCATTGCCCGCGAGTGGGCCAATATACCTGCAAGTAACATTTGGGCCGCTTGCGATTCATTTCTGGACCGCCGCAAGGCCATAGTCAAGGCAGAAAGAAGGTGGCCATATCGAACAAAAGTAAATTGATTCTTAATTTTGAACTATTTTCACACATTTTTTACTTTGAATTGAATAAAAGTAATTTTTCAAACTAAATTTATGACCCTTTTAATTGGTTACACTTCGAGCGTCGGGCTCGGTAAAGAACAAATGCCGAACAAAGCTCCGCCGCCCAGATATTTCATTCGCATTCACGTACTAGTCATGTCAATTTATGCCCAATTATGAAGAAAAGTTTCAACTTTAGTTAATTGTGTGCACATGCAACAGGTGTGGTAGTCGGGCACACATACAGATGCTCATACATGCAATCCCTTAGCAATCAACTGTGCGACTCCTGCACTCACAATCGCAGGCCCAATGTGGGAGTGATAATACAATCATAACAATTATTCCACTGCCGCTACATGCTTCTACTACACATGACCACTCCATATGTGTATGTGTGTGTGTGTTTGTAATTTTATAACATCTTTGTGTGGTGTGTGGCCTTATCTTTTACTGGCGTCGGCGTGGCTATTAGAGATTTGCTGCCGCCATGGCGGAACAAGCGTGAAATGGCAAATAAATGGGGCGTAATAGCCACTAATACCCATTAGCAAACACACGCATACATGCGTGTATGTATGGGTATTGATTGGCAAAAAACACTCGCGCAACAAGTGTAATAATCTGTTGATTCTCAAGCGGTAAATGTTATTACTCCAATCGTTTTATTATCCCTAGCCGCGCGTTCATAAATTTGTCAGCCAAACTGGTTAGTGATAGTAAATATTATTGACATTTCGTGAAAGCCATATAATTTGGTTGAGTTTTGCAACGGTTGGTTGGACAGGTGTTTGCCTTCTCACTACGGCACGCAAATCTTCCTATTTTATGATTGTTTTGATGATTCATTCCGTTTGTTTGCCATAGGATAATTAAAAGTTAGGTTATGGGAACATAGATAAAAAATAGAATTTGAATGAGTGGAGGCTTCTCTAAGCCTGAACTGATAGCCATTACCTAAAATATTATTTGTGATGACTCTTCATTAATAATCAATTCAATCTTATGTTGTCAAAGAAAATAAGGTGTCATAGTCCGTACTTTGGGTGGATTGGGTGGATTATTATTTTCAAAGTGTGAGAGGCTTATAGTATGTTTTTGGATAGAGAGAAAATGTTTCATCTCACTTCGTTTCATTTCCTTTATTTTAAGTCTAAAACATAGTAACAGTTTTTACAAACCTCTTAAAGCCAATAAGAGTTTACATTCTTCTTCTTCTTAACTGGCGCGATAACCGCTTACGCGATTTTGAACGAATTCAAAAAAGCGCGCCAGTCGTTTCTTTCTCGGCGCCAGTTGGACACACCAAGTGAAGCCAAGTCCTTCTCCATCTGATCAGTCCAACGCAGAGGCGGCCTTCCTCTTCCTCTACTACCACCAGCTAATACCGCACCGGATATTAAATAACTACAAATACTTAAATAAATAATACGAGGTAAAGGTAGTAACATACGCCGAGAACGTGGTCCTGATGGTATCGGGACCGTTTTCCTCAGTCATGGCTGAGATTTTGGAAAGCCAGTGGGCTGAAATCACTCGCTGGGCTGCCAGCTGCGGCCTCAGAGTCAACTCTGCAGAAACGGAGTTAAAGAAGCATACGCCGCGGACGTGGTCCTGATGGTATCAGAACCATTTTCCTCAGTCATGGCTGAGATTTTGAAAAGCCTATATTCACTCACTGGGCTGGTGCTATTTACCAGAAAATACGACCTTCACACTTTAGACTTCCCAAATACACAACCACGTTCTTCCGTTTTCATCGGAAGTTAAATATCTTGGAGTGATATTTGGCTCCATTGGAAGCCACAAATTGAAAATCAGGTAAAGAAGGCCAGTATAGCCATCTAGATGGCTCCAAGATGAAATCGGGAACTGGAGCAGGAATTTTCTCTAAATCAGCCATGTTGATGATCTTTTCATCTATGGTTCGGTAGATATTCTTTTCAAGAGTCTGAACATCTTTTAGATTTCTTGAAAGCTTTGTTCGTTAAGGTTAACCCTTGAGGGTTCTAATGGGTCTAACGGTCCAGCTCTAATTCTCAGCCAATTGGCCAATTGACATCACCAATATGTTGGATAACATTTTTAAAAGAGAAAGTGTTCAGAAAATCAATGACTAGTTGAGCTGCTTAATATGCTGGGTTATTTTTCTGAAAACAAGAGGCGAAAACAGCAGTTAATAGGTATATACATATATATACGCACCAACCCATTAGGCTACGGCAGCTGCCCTGAATTCCGAATAGGAGTCACGCACCAATCCATTAGGCAACGGCAGCCGGGTTTTTATGAAGAGCTTTTTCATCGTAGAAATACACTCAGATGTTTGCCATTGCCTGCCGATATGCGAAAGCTATTAAAGAAAAATGTTTCCATCTACGGAGACTCGAATCTACACATTCCCGAATGATAGTCACGCATCAACCCATTTGGCTACGGCGGCCTTGATGACTCGGCCGATAAAAAGTTAAGAAACAAAAAGCCGAAAATGTCATCACGCAAAAATGGGGACCAAACAGTTTTTTCCCACCACCAATTGGCCAAATTTGTTTAACTTATCTGTTGGGGGCGAAAGTGCGCCTCGTCTGAAACTTCTTTTCAACAAATTCACAGTTTAGGTCATTCAACGTCCTTTTTTGTAAAATAAGTTTTGAATATTTTAGAAGTGGTCTAGCATAAGGTGATCTATTTCCTATCGCGGAGGTTTACAGGGTTGGCAATATTCGGCGGATCCATCTGGCAACCCTGTATCTTTTGACAGAGACGTCAGATCGCTTAATGACATACCGCGTTGGAAGCGTCAGTCCAAGCAGATTTTTACCATGGAACAGTACACGCCACGCGAGCTCTTCCAAATTGTTGAAATTTACAATCAACAAAAGAAGTCAATTGTGAAAACTCAACGTGCGTATAAAAAATTAAATAATGTGAAAAGTGCGCCTTCTAAGAACACCATTAAACATTTGTACGAAAGGTTTTCGACTGGTGATGCTCTTTCTGATCCCAGGCCAAATCAAAACCGACCAAGGCGTCGCCAAGGACATCCCAAAATCGTCGTTTTCAGCAGTTGGGCATTGCTCGGACCACTTTACAACGAATTATCCGCATTGATTTGCATTTATTCCCGTATAAGATTCTATTAACGCAAAGATTGTTGCCTGCAGACAAGCCTCGTCGATTGGAATGGGCCCAAAGAGTCATCGAAATACGTCGGGTCCATCGAATATGGGCAACCCTGTACCAAGCCCCTACCACTTTTTTGAGCGCAAAATAGATGCCTGTGTCAAAATAATATGAAAGTTAAAAATAAAGCAGCTCCTGGCAGACCCTTTGCAGGTATAAGTCAACTGTCATTATTTTCTCATAATTAAGTCTTGCGAAAGTTTCAAGAGAAGTGAAGCAGATTTCTTCCGAATAAGTTTCCAGAAAATGTATAAACATTATTGCACCTAATTATTCGCAAATGACTGGACACTACTTCCTCTCCCACGCAGAATACTGCCAGCCAATTAGCCATGACATAATGAACGGAATAATTAATTAACACTTTTACATAGCCATTGAAGTTCAAATGCAAACATAATTTCTCTTGGCCAACCAACAACAACACCAGCAAAAAAAAGCTAACCAGCTTAATGCTGTCGCAATATGGGCGACAATAAAGTTTAATCCAATTTCGTGCCAGCGCATGTTCAAAAACGGATGTCCCCGAGCAAACTGTAGCCACCAACAAAAGCTGCTTAAGGAAATTATAAACACTGTGGCTTTAGGATATGCATACCTACACACACATATATTATATGTACGCATGTATAAGTGTATAAGCAGGTGATAAGAAGTGGTGAAATGAAGAAATATTTGCGTGTTTGAAAATGCAAAACAAAGAATTCCCAAACAATTTTGCAACAGTTTATTTAACGGATTTAGCAAAAGCGTGGGTGCTTCAGGGATGAAAGAAAGTTGGAAGCAGAACAAAATATGGCATTGGCCGGAAAGCGTTAAATAGGACTTTAACAAGGACATTAACTACTTATTAATTTTCATGGTACCACCAGAGAAACTCCATCAAAGAAACGATAGCGAAATGACAGCATTGGGGCAACAAGTGGTGGCGATTGGCCGCTAAATACCCACGCAAGTGTTAGGAAAACTGGAAAAAGTAAACTTAAATTTTGCATGCGCCTATGCCGCTATCGCTGACAGAGTAGCCAACTGTTGGCTGTTCACTGGTTAGTATTTCTTGGCCGTTTTTCTCATATCCGCTGGGCAATTAGTTTTTGTTGTCACCATTGCAATGTGTTTGTTTGCATGAAATATCAAATATGCGCGCGCGTGTGTGTGTGTGTCTATGAAAAGTGAAATTGTCTTCTACTGATGTTTAGTGTCATTTGAGCTGACGTTGGCGCTTGCGATGGGGGTGTGACACTCGTTTGAGGAACGCACATTGGTGCATCATTACAACGTTGCCAACTGTCTGAGTGCATCCGGTTAATGAACGACTTTGGTGCAAATTAGAGAATCACTACAGCAACCGTGACATTTCTTCAATGCATAGCAGCAAAAGTCTCATAGAGATCAAAGTGAAATGCGAAATGAATAGGAAGGTGCGTTGTAGCAGAGAGCAGCGCAAGAAGGAGAAATAGTTAGAATGCGCGTGCAATGTTAGCTAAGCAGAGCTTGAGCTTTTGTTGTTGCAGAAAGTATTGTTTCCTAATTATTAGTTTGGCTGCTGAAACAGTATTTTGTCTTTAATAACAAAGCTTTAGTTGATATTAGTTTGGAAAATTGTGCTGCTTATTGGTTCATGCAGTGCAAATTGTTTGGCATGACAGCGATTTTGTGCATATTCGAGTATTAAATAAAGTACAGAGTATTGAATGTATGTCTAATGATGTATATGTATATCGAAAGTTGGTGCGTGACTGCCATTCGGTGTGGACATGAAACACCAAATGATCGAAAAGGCTTTTTCTTATACCGGTCGTCCCTCGGCAGACAAGAGCAATCCTCCGAGTGTATTTCTGCCATGAAAAAGCTCCTCATAAAAAAACCATTTGCAGTTCGTAGGCGGCATAAAACTGTAAGTCCTTCCAATTGTGGAAGAACATCAAGACACACACCAAAAATAGGAAGAGGAGGTCGGTCAAACACTCAACAAAGGGTGTAGGCGCCAAAAATAATAAGTATTATTGTTATATACATAGTCCTGCCATAAGTTCTGTTACAAGTTAATTCCGTTATAGATATGAAATTATATTACTTTTTTTAATGAAGTTAGTTTAATTTCATCATGTAAATAATAAAAAAAATTAAATTTTCATTTGAAATTGTCACTATTTGCATTTACACAAGTCATCAAACGATTAGGCCATTCAGCTTTGCAGCAGGCACGGTTTCCATGGATATTCACATCGCTGCTCGAACCACAAACTGAAGTCCAATGGATTCATGCCTGGACTTCCAGACTGCCAATCTTCTGCGGCTATGAACCCAAGAATATTTTTTTTAGCCACTGCTGGGTGGTTTTCGCTTAAGGGCTTGAGCGGAGTCTTATTGAAGGATCCAACGCTATTCTTTGAAGGGAGTACTGCTCAATTGCTTCATCACGCCTTATAAGACATCCTTCTAGTGCACTTGTGTCCCGTTCTTAACCCCTTTTTCGCAGAAATGAAGAGATGTAACGCATTACATTTTCTGTCTGTCACTTCAGACATTTGGGAATGATTGAATATTGATTAAGTTTTTTCAGCACTTGCACTTTTGCCACACTTTCGTAATGCAATCCCTGCAATGCGATTTTCCTTAGGTCCCCACTCCATTGTTAACAAGCGAAATTTCCACGAAACTGATTATAATTTATGAGTCGACAATGCATACGAACAAAAGCACAGATAACTGAACTTTTTTCTCGTAATTTCTTTTAAAATTTGTCACAGAATTTGTGGCAAGACTAAGATTATTGAAGCCAGCCAAAATTGCCATATGCATGTTATGCCATATTGCATGGAACAGCGGTAATCCCAACCATTAGATTTAGGTAAAGCGGGCGTCGAAAATGCCGATACAAGCTCTTATTCTATTCCCCATTTACTTAGATCAGCCGAAAAAAATATCTCAAAATTAAAACGTACCTACATTTATTTCTATGGTTAGCCAATGTCTGGCGAAGTGCGATCTCTATTGGGAAAAATGTGTCCTATAGTTTGAACCCGGACTCAGCGAAAGGTAGTCACAGCAAAGGCACAGCCCGCGACTATTTATTTATTTAATTTTTTAAGGGGTTAGGGGTAGTCAACATTTTCAAAAAGTTGATTTTTTTTTGCATTTTCTTAAAGTAATATCTTAAAAATATTGTGTGAAAATTTGAAGTGAATCCGACAAATTCTTTTGGAGTTATTCAACAATTAACAAAGGGCGCTCGAGCGCTATGGAATCGATCGCAAAACCTTACAAGCGTTTTTTTTTCAAAACTATGTTTTCTGAACTGGTGATAACTTTAACTTAAAAACCGGTTGGTAGATTTCAATAAAATGTATACTGCTTTAGAAAAACATAAAAAACTCGCACCTGATCGAAGGATTTTTTTTTTATTCAAAAATTTCGATTTTTTTTTTACAATTAAAATCGGAAAAGTATATCCTGAGGCCGCCATATTGTTAATTTTGAAGAAAGCTTCGATCAGGCACAATATTATCTATTAATAAAACTTATTTATCTTTTCCGATAAATTTTAGATGAATCTCCAAAGACTTGAGATGATCAGCGCAAGGGACTTCTGGAGAAATGGGCTCCACACAAATAGTGATAACTTTTACAATTATTAATGTTTTTTGGAAATTTTGCTAAAATCAAGTCGAAAAATGATGTATTAATGCTATGTGTTTATTACTGCAAAATAAAGCAATGACTAGTAAAAAACAAAAAAAATATTGAAAATCATAATTTTTTTGGATCTCTGATTACGCCTAACCCCTTAATTTAAATAATTTTTTTATTCAAATACACGAAATTTGTTTCTTTATGTGGAGAAAATAAGAAACACCATCAGGGGAAAAATTAAAAAAGAAGCAAGAATTTTGAACCACTTCATATATGAGCCTTGATCAAAAATACGCCATAAGACAATTTATTGCAGTTCTGTTGATATCGCCAATGATATGATTTCCAATGCTGAATCCGACCCAGCATTCGTTAAACGCATCATTACTGAAGACGAGACGTGAGTTTATGAATACAAAAGGCAATCCAGACATGAGGCGAGTAGGCAGCCACGCCAGAAGGTTAGGGCACCCGTACTTCGATTTCTGTAGCTGTCTTAATAAGCTGTCTTAATACAGAAGAAGAGGAAACAGTCAGACACCTTTTATGTGAGTGTGAGGAGGAACCTATAGGGTAAGGATAAGTTCGAGTGGTATCACAATGGACCTATGAAAGGTCTAAGTGTGTCATTGAGACAGCCACCCCACCTGCCTACCTACCTAAGTATTGAGCCAAGTTTCTGCGAGTTTCATTTAAAAAGCAGTATTTATTTTTTACATCGCGAATATCAAGCCTATAAGGCAAAATACAAGGTTAATCACCCCATAGGATTATTTATAATTTTAGCAAATGAATATATATGTATATATATGAATATATACATATACACAATATATATATATAATTGGCTCGTACCCCCTGTTTTAGCAGTTTGGCCGAGCTCCTCCTCCTATTTGTAGCGTGATTTTTCATGGCAGAAAACCACTCGGAGGCTTGCCATTGCCTGCCGACGGGCGACCGCTATTAGAAAAAACTGTTATTTCATTTTGGTCTTTCACCGAGATTCGAACCAACGTTCTCTCTGAATTCCGTAATGTTGTCACGCACCAAGCCATTCGGCTACGGCGACCGCAAATAAATTAGTCAACCATACATACACATATTTGACACTTGTAGACTACACAGATGCGGTATACAATCAGGAGCGCTTACGATACAAATAAAAAGTATCATCACTCAAAATAATTTTTTTTTTTATTTAATTAAATCATAGAAAAGTGTAAAAATGCAACTCCAAACATTTTTCAAATATGCGCATACAAATAAACACTAGCAGTAGGCCGCCTCTAGTAGACCTTTGACATTTTGCGTCTTTCCAAATAATTGTTTTCCAAATTTGTTTCTGTTAATTGATTTGCAATAAATCCAATAAGCTCGCGGCACTCAATAAAGAAATACAAAAATTGCTACAAATGTCTACACTAATATTTTTATTACTTCTAAAAGATTTGATTATTATTGTTCTAATAACACGAGTGTGTATGTATGCATGTGTGTGTATGCGTGCGTGTTCATAAGAAGTTGCGTGTGAATTGCTCGCCTGTGAATGGTTGGTTTCCGTATTTTTGTTTATTTTTTTGCCGCTGGCAAATTTAATTGTCTCTTCCGATGTTCGACTACGAAGTAACCAAATATACGCAATGCAATACGACACGCCTGTACATGTGTATGTATGTATGTATTTAGTCAATGTACCCGAACGTCAATCATAGAATCAACCCAAAAGCCCATACAACATACGAACATTAATGGCATATCGTTTGTGAGCAAATGACTTTCTCTGCATACAAGAATGATAGAAATTCTTCCATCATGCTCTGCATATTCATCAGCTTACAATAACAATGAGAAACAAACAAATTTACTCTTCGGTAGTTAACGGTAATGGGATACTTTACTTCGGAAATTAGTTGCCACCTACCGACATTTTTGTATTCCTTCGAATAAGCACCTCGCTAGAATTGCCATTTCAAGTTTAATAGCTGTGTACAGGTATGTGTGTGTGCATACAACAAGGAACGAATTATACTCCTATTTATTGGAAACTGAACAAATTGTTTAACTTCATTTGTGCCCTATTATGAAAAGCTGTAAACCAATACCAAGTGCTTGTAATTGTATCGACATGGTATTCATATGAGTTAAATATGTATGTACATATATATATGTAGGTACGCGCTCGGCCGTTCAGGGAAAACGTAATTAGCTGACAGGCTATTTACGTTACATTTTTCGTTGTATTCACGTCGATTTCCTTTACTTTGGCTGTTCATTGAATGATATCTGTTCAAAAACCGCAAAATATTAAATATATATGCATCTTAATTGGTTTATTTCTCTTATTCTGACAAGGAAGGACTCACAACAGTTGCTTTAATTTTCATTTTTATTTAAATCTATGATTACAAGAACCTGACAGACAAGTTACTTAAAATTAATTTTTATATGCGAGAACAAAAGCGAGCTATTATGGAAGAGTGGGACGCAATTCTCAAATGGAAAATAGATCTTGGCTTAGCAAAATCTAGATCAAGTAATTTGTGGATACTATTGGTAGTCGAAAAAGTCTTTTCGTATTTCTAATCAAACTTCAACTCATTTTTTTATATTTATAATGAACTTTATTAAACCAAATATGTACCATTTTGGTCGACCACCTTTTGCCATTTTTCTTCTAGAGACATTATTCCATCAGTGTAAACCTTTTGTAGTTTCTCGGCGAAAAACTGCGACAAGTAATTTTTACAGGCTTCTCTTGAAGCCAACTTTACTCCATTAAGGGAGTTCTGCATTGACCGAAACAAATGGTAGTCCGATGGTGCAAGGTCAGGGCTATATAGTGGATGCTTCAAAACTTCCCAGCCAAGCTCTCCCAGTTTTTGCCGAGTCATCAAAGATGTGTGTGGCCTAGCGTTGTCCTGATGGAAGACGACGCCCTTTCTGCTGATCAGTTCTGGCCATTTTTTTTCGATTGCTTGCTTCAATCTCATCAGTTGTTGACAGTAAAGTGTAGAATCAATCGTTCGAGCAGGCTGGAGCAGCTCATAGTGGATGATTCCTTTCCAATCCCATCAAACACACAGCATAATCTTTCGAGGCGTCAATCCTGGCTTTGCGACCATTTGTTGAGCTTCACCACCCTTGTACCATGATCTTTTTCGCACATTATTGTCGTATTTGATCCACTTTTCGTCTCCTGTTACCACTCGCTTCAGAAATGGTTCGATTTCATTTCGTTTTAGCAAAGAATCGCAGATGTTAATTCGGTCCATTAAATTTTTCACAGACAATTCATGTGGTACCAAAACATCGAGCTTTTCTTTGTAACCAGCCTTTTTTAAATGGTTCAAAACCGTTTGATGATGAATGTTTAGTACCTTGGCGATGTCATGGCAGCTTATGTGAAGGTCCTGGTCAATCATTTCCATAATTCCATCGACTTTTTCAACGATAGTCGACCGGAGCGAGGTGCATCTTTCACATCGAAATTTCCAAAACGGAAACGAGTGAACCATTGTTGTGGTACACGAACTTATACAGCATCGGCTCCGTAAACTTCACAAATTTCATTGGTGGCTTGCGTGGCATTCTTCCCTTTTGAAATGAAGCTTAAAACGTCACCTTTCTAACACCATATGTTATGACACAATGTGATTGGTAGCACTGGAGATAGATGACTCCAACGACATCTATTGACAAAATACGAAAAGACTTTTTTGACTACCCAATATTTAAATGTTTTGACATTAAATGCATCGTAAAAGCGTAACATTTTATAAGGAACATTGAAACCAATCTGTTCAAGAACTGCGGAAAAATCAACAAAATCAGAAATAACACCAAAAACAAACATGACAGACGGAAAAGTACGTCTATTGGCAAGGCACCCTAGATTTATTAGCATGCACCGAGCACCGTAGGATGGTAGTGGATAGAAGGAATTAAGAGGATGCAGAGCGAATCGAATACAATTTCGTTGTACCCTTTTAAATTATTGATGCTAATTTGTTTTAGCATCTAATTATACAATAACAAAAAAAAAAAAAAAGAAATACCGCCGATTTTGCTGTATTTTACATCATTCTATGATAATTTAATTTTCAACAGTATTCATTTTTATGAGAATAGGACAACTACATCAAAATAATAACTTTTTTTTAACCATTTTTAAAACTTCCTTCAACTTTTAAGATCCTTCCATGATGGAATGATGCAGAGAATATAGCATTAAAGTCTCAAAGGTCGCGAAAAAAACACCCCTCAACGGATATTTATCTAAATCCAGACCACTGCTAATTATACTTTGTCAATTTTGTTTCTGATGAGAGTATTTAAAATCACCACGCAGAGATAATTTTTGCACATATCAGTGCATATGGAACAATTTTCTTAATTATGCGTTGAATAATAACAATAAAGAAAAAATTTCAATTACTTTACTGGAGGCACTTTTTCCTGCTGTCAAACTCAATATATAATTTTTTTCCGTATTCATTGACATTTCATCATGGAAAGACTTACGCTTCAACAACGTTTACAAATCGTTCAATTTTATTTCGAAAATCGATGTTTTGTGAAAAGTGTTCAACGCGCGCTCAGACCAACTTATTGGTGTATGGCGATGAGGCCTATTTTTGGCTTGATGGCTACGTTAATAAGCAAAAATACCATATTTGGGCTGACGAGCAACCCGAAGCCATTCAAGAACGGCTGATGCGGCCATATTTCTTCAAATATGAGAATGGCACTAAAGTAACAAAAAATGGCGAACACTATCGCGCCATGATAAACAACTTTCTGAAGTACATGATCTCCATAACATTTGGTTTCAACAAGACGAAACTAATTACCATGCAGTCCGTGAAATAATGGTTTACTGCGCCGTTTGGCCACCAAGCTCTTGGGATAGCACACCCTTGGACTTTACTTTGTGAGTTTATGTCTACATGCTTTGTTGATAAATAAAAAAAAAATCGCAGTTGCGGCAGTTGAAAGTGATTATCTTTCAGGCCGCCCCACTCGAAGGATAGTAAAGTATTTTAAATTTTCCAAAAATAAGTTCTCAACCCGCTAAAGATATGTAAGTGGACTTTGCAAGTCTTATTTTTATATTGACAACAGTCATCGGATAAAATCAACTCAATCTGCCCAGGTGTATGCTACCTATGTTTATCCACCTACAACCTTTGTAGTTTAGATGAAGGAATCAATTTTTTTAGACTAGTACATTTTAGAGACCTTAAAATCTTAACAAAATAGGAAATATTATGATTCTACGAAATAAAATGACTGAATGCCTCAAAATAAAATTAAATTTCAAAATTTTTATTTTCACCTCACCACCTAATGCTACCAGTACCTCTATGAAAGCAAACCTAAAAAGTAAATTTCATTCCTGTATATTGAATAAAAAGGCCATTAAGAGAAGCTATTTTCAATTTTTTCTTCCTTGTTCACTCCACTCGGGAGCATGGGGCCTCGACAAGACTCAGTCTTGCGTTAGTTTCGTTAATCTATTTTGCTTTCTGGCAGGGCAGGTGATTAGCCTTTTTTAATTTTTATCGATCGATTTTATTAATTATCGAAATTTTAACAGTCTGATAAATTTTAAAATTGATTAGTGAAACCGGACATGAGGCTCTTATAAACTTCAAAGGTGCTAAACCAAAAATGAGAAGCGGAAAAATCTCGGAAAAGTGGATATGGAAGGTTTTAGTAATTCAATATTTTAAATTAGTTTAAAATATAGAAATTAGAAGATCGATTTTGTCGCTGTCTTTTTTTATTTTATATTATTTTCCACCTTATTTGTTCCTCTCTTTTAGGAATGATTAACTTTTCGGTCCATTGGTGCCCACCAGGTCTTTCCTTACACATATCCGTTCCATTTGAAAAGGTTCAGAACAAATTATACCTCCAATACTGCTATTGCGCGCTTTCTTCTTGGAGTCTCTCTCGAATTGTACTGAATTTGACTGATGTTGAAGAGCCAGGACAAATGGAACAAAGTTCAACACATGGCTGCTGAAATAATGCAGTAACCCCGACATAGCGAGCAGGAAAGGCGGATGCGCGAACGCCAAATAAGACCGTAAAGCAGCACACCTATCCAGAGATTAAAATGTAGGTAAATTGACGATACCACTATTAGAAAGTAACTTTGGTAACAATAGGGACATGGGGTGGAGTGGGCGTAAAGATGCGACAGGGGTGGCTCTCTTCAGATATGACTTAACAGTGGTGGTAATAGGCAGATGCAGCTTGTGACGTTTTGCATCAGAACAGTAACTGACGTTGAGTGCAACGCTCAAGCCGCCTCCCGACCAAATACTTGACGGTAGTACCGGGGGAATCGGTACTTTGACAGTAGGAGGTTTAGTTTGGGTTAAAGTCCCACACTGACAGGGTAAGGCTTTTAATGCTTCCTCCACATAAAAAAATATATATATTTGTTCTTGCATAAAAATGGCCGTAATGGGTTGCTCTGTGACTACCATTTGGTAGTGCCCGAGTTAGAAAATCCAGGCATGAAACACCAAATGATAGAAAACTTTTTTTCTAATAGCGGTCGCCCTTCGGCAGGCAATCGCAAACATCCGAGTGTATTTCTGTTATGAAAAATCTCCTCATATAAAAGCATCTGCCGTTCGATAAAACTGTAGGCATCTCCATTTGTGGAGCAACATCAAGACGCATCCACAAATAGGTGGAGGAAATTCTATCATTCAGCGACAAGCGAAATAATGCCTAACGCCGGGCAGAGGAATTTCTGATAAGCTACTTTCACTCAGCAGAGTAGACTTAAGACTTTTTTTAACTGGTTACTTTACAGGCCACTGTAGCCTGAGATTTCACTTAAACAAAATTGGGCTCTATGAGACTATCATCTGTGGATTCTGTGAAATGGACACTCAAAATTCAGAACACATTCTTTGTCGTCAATGTCTTGTACTAGGTGGAAAATAAATCCCATATATATGTATATCACTCCTAGTTGGATCATAGGGCGTCTGCCGTGTGGAGGTTACTTGTCTCCCATCGGACGCGTCCACAGGTGCCGCACGGGGGAAAGCTCGGTAGATATACAGGGTAGGTGGGAAATGCAATACCACCTGCTTAGAGGTGTACCTGTAGGTAGTATTTCTCTCACTGAGCTAGTACAGGCTCATGCTAACGAATCTTCAAATTCACAATAAACCCTAAAATGTGCATAAATTCTTAAAAACCTTGAAATAAAGAGTACCCGTATCAGTAATAATAATGATAATTTATTTATTCATTTTTTAATTTCATTAATTTAAAAAAAAATATAATTCACACTACAACAAAAACCATTCAACAAAATCATGTAAAGTTTAAAACTTTGTACAAAATCTATTGTATAAAAATTCAGCGAATTTTCATAAATATTTCCAACTTTTTACTCAGAACCTTTCGATGAAATCCCACAAGTTTCAACTGTCTCAAAGACAGCACCGATTTTTGGCATTTTTTTTGCTGCCTGTGTTGGGTGTTTTCTTCCATATAGCGAAAAAAATGTCGGTCATGCGTTAAATGGACAAATTGCATGTTCCACATACAGATGAAAGTAAATTTTTGCGCAAATTTAAAATTTTAATGGAAAACTTTCCAGGTGGCCAGGTTTAATAAAAAAGATTCTGAGACCTTTCAAGCCAGATAAGAGCCTGCAAGGAAGTATGTTGAGGCTTCTAAAGGGATGCATAGAATGGGATCTGTGGCTTGAATTTATGTATTTTTTGCGATTGTTTTTTACTGGCCGAAGCAACATTCCAGCAGGTGGATACCTGAAATAGAGTAGAGTAAACCATTTTTGGAGGATGGCTCCACATGTACAATAGAAGTCCACTTAAGTGGGGAAAGTCACTGATTGTCATTCACTTGGGAGTGGCCAGGACGATTCATCTGCATATGGTTCAAGCAGCTCACAACTTCCGGGCTTAGCCCAAATATACTCTGGGTAGCTCCCAAACACCCGTTCGAGAACGAGCTAATGTGAGAGGGCGGAGCAACCCAGGATAGCTGGATGTGCGCTGGGTTTGGGATATACCACGTGAAAATCCCGCCCAATGAAAACGAAGCCTCGGACCAGAAACTACCTATACTGATGGTGACCACTGCGAATAGACTAAGGATCCTTTGCAGGTTGGCGATGCCGCATATCGCAGGCGATGAAACAAAGAGATGAGCTTTACGACGACATAGACATAAAAAAAAAAAAAAAAAAATAGACATAGACATAGCGCAGCGAAAAAAGATCCAGCTGGGTAATGTCGTCCGAGCGGGTACAAATGCTTCTGCTCTGAAAGTACCAGCTGGTGGTAGCAGAGAAAGATAAGGCCTTCATCTGCATTGTCAGGGTCAGGTAGCGAAGAACTTGGTTTCACTTGGCGTGTCCAACTGGCACTTTACTTTATTAACTAGTGACGAATAATTGGGAAAATTTAGTATAAATACGTAGGTAGGTAAGGTAGAAACACGTTTAAGTATATGCAGAGGGAATAGTTGCTATCGTATATAGATTACACCGTCCTGCGAGGGTGAGTTTCTAGAATGGCTGTACTTGTTTCTTGTAGTTTTTTATGCGTTGAAAACGAATCTGACCTTCAAAATGCTCCATCACGTCAGGATTTTTGGTAAATGAAGCCTAAAAGGTAAAAAAATGGCCATTTTAGCCATTTTTGATAATTTTTTTTGGGATAGAAATTTTTTTTTTTCAATTTTCGACGAAAAGGTTGCATAGTACAACTCTTTAGCTTTAAACCCCATTTTTTTTAATTATTGTACGATTTTTTAAAAAAAAGTTATGACATTTTGAAATTAACAGTTTCAGTTACGTATACGTTGGGTATAACGTCTATTGCGCAGTTGACTTAAAACTGTTTCATGGTCGATCTTTAGCTTTTGGGCGATAGTACAAATACTAGCATGCCGCTCAACTTCTATCATTTCTGTGATTTTATCGAAATTTTTGACATTTTCGACATTTTCTCAAAAATCAATCATTTCATCAAAAAGCAATCTAACGGAATCGACGAAACCAAAATCGCACGTAATTTTCCGTGACAGTATCGGCACCATAAACACCATTCACAATTTCAATGGCCTGTCTTGCATTTTCATTTCTCGCCTTTAACAAAGAAAAACTGTAAAATGTACCTTTGTTGGCTTCCTTTGTTAACACCCTGTAACGCACAACTGAATGGAACTAACAAAAAACGGCAAATGAATTTTTTTAGTGTGAAATATCAACTTGACAACGAGCATAACATATTAATTGGTTTGAGAGAAACTTTACGAGATATCGATCACCACAGCCATCTACTGAGAAAATAATGGATTTCTTTTTCCCCACACTAAAAAATGTCATGGAGTTATCTAACAGATTATAATATGTAAAAAAAGAAAGAGGGAGAGACCCGAAAGAGAATGAGAGAGAGAGAGAGAGAAAGAATATATGTACATATATCTAAATAAATTCACAACATTTGCAGAGAATACAAATAGACAAAATTTACAAAAAACGGCGAAGGGTCGACCGGTGTAGGTAAACGCCGGACACAAACCGTGGCAACAACACGCCGAGCGTTTATCACCCGCACAAACGCAGCGATTCTAGGACCGCAGCAACGGCACAAATTACTGCAAGGCAATGCCAATAAATCCGTCGCCGGAATGGATAGCACTTTTTATTGCACGCGTAAGCACTAGCCAGGAAACGAAAATAAGCACCAAAAAAACAAAACCCCAAAAAAATTGGGACCAAAAACGCGCGAAACAGTAGGCACCAAAAATATATTTCCTACAAATTTTGCTCCAACAAACAAGCGCCAAAAAGGAGGCAGTGTTATGTCTCACTAGAAATTAGCAACCACAACGAAAAACTCAGGAAAAATAGCCTTAAGTGTATCTAAGGTATAAATATATATATGTAGCTCTCTCTCTCCTTTTCCTCTACATTATATATTTTTTCTCTCTCTTCCGGAACGAAAATGCCCAAAACGTTGCATGGCCTTGAAATTTTACTCTCCATTCTCGCCCGTCCATCGACGCCTAAGAAGTTTCACTTCAAAATTATCATTCCAAGAATATTTCTGTTTGGCACTGGGTGGGCCATATAGCGTTTGCTTTTTGAACCACCTATTTTTTTGAGAATAGTAACACAAATGACATGTCAAATGTGTTCATAATTTACTAAAAGGTTTGACATTTACGAAATGGGACGCTATACGCTTGAACAAAATTGGGAAATATTGAAAACCTATTTCCAAAGTGGTGAGTCTTCTTCTTCTTTTCTGATGAAGCTCTTTTTCACATCGGTGGCTACGTCAATAAGCAAAATTGTAGGATTTGTGGCTCAGAAAATCCACACGTTACTGTAGAGAAGCAAATGCATCCACAACGAGTCACTGTTTGGTGCGGTTTTTGGTCTGGCGGCATCATCGGGCCATTTTTTTTTTTGAAAATGAGCGAGGAGCCGCGGTTACAGTAAATGGCGAGCGTTACCGTGACATGCTCAACGAGTTGTTTCCAAAAATTGAAGAGGATGGACGACATTTGGTTTCAACAGGACGGTGGAACTTGTCACACTGCCAAAGTTACACTCGAACCGTTTTTGAAAACCGAATAATGAGCCGAAATTCCGATATCAATTGGCCGCCTTGGAGCTGTGAGTTAAGGCCGTTGGACTATTTTTTGTGGGGAGCCGTTGAGGACAAATGCTATGCAAACCATCCAGAGACGATTGATGCTTTAAAACACGAAATCGAAGTTGCCATTCATGAAATTGGAGCCCAAACCATCGAAAATGTGCTTAAAAATTGGGTTGATCGAATGGCCTACTGTAAAGCTAGTCGTGGCAGTCATTTGAACGATATTATTTCATTCATAAATGGCAACGTTCAATCTTCAAAATAAAAAAAAAGTTTAAAAAATATTGATTTTTTTTTTTTATAGCCGATTCAAAAAGCAAATTTTACATGACCCACCCTGTATTATCATTTTAGGAATTAAGAACATATCTCTGTATTTGAGCCTTAGAGCTTACTGAGGCTTATTACAAGAAGTCTACTCTGAAGAGACGAAAAGGTCAAGCTCCGTCTGGTACCACTAAGGACCAATACGTGATGGCTTTCAGCCAGCCAACCTAACCTAACCTAACCTATAATTTTAAGTTCTAAGTTCCGATATATAAAAAATGGTATCAAGTTTTCTAAAAAGATGCATAGATTGGGATCTGTTGTTTGCGTTATAGATTCGTTTAATTATGCGAAATTCTAAAAAAACCACCCGATACATAAAAAGTTGAATTCCGCCTGAACTTCCAAACATCTTTGCTTGTTTATCCCAAAGTCGAAATGTCGAAAAACTAATAAGTTTCGTAATTATGTACCTATTATCGAATTTCCTATATTCACAAAATCTTCAACATTTGAAATTAAATAAAACGACCGGAACGTATCCTAGCCACGGTCAGAGCAAATAATACCGTGAAAGCATTTTGTTATAGAAAATTTCTAATTTCTTAATTATCGAAAACCTTCCCATGTTTTATCATTTGCAAATCATTCGCATTGGGTGGCACATTAAAATATTTATATTAAAAAAACTGTTTATTCACCTTCAACGTAGTTTTTAAAATATACAAGAAACTCTTAACAAAACCGTTCACATTCTTTGAGTGTGTGTTTCTTTTTTTTTAACAAGAAACGTTCTTTTGAATTTTTAATCAACTGAATTTTTTCAAACTGCACTCATTCATTGCACTTAAAATACTTTGCAGCAATTTCGCGCTTAATTCTTAGCAATTATTTTAGAATGCAAACACCCACCAATACTTATAAACATAGAATACCAACAATCAATACACACCAAACGCAACAAAGACAGCAAACTGTTGCTCTATGCTGAATATTTTAATTAACACTGCGTTTCTTTGCACTGCTCCGTACTTGAACAGCTCCGAAGGATATTCCACACTTTAACTTATTCTAAGCAATTTATCGCAGCTTTCTCGCTACTTTGCGTTGTGCACAGGTCAAGAGTCGTATAACTTTTGAAATTTCACGGATGCAGCAGGCCCTCTTATATTGAGCCGCGGCCACCAATTCATTGATAACGTTGCCAACGTCAACAGCATTGGTAAAGCAGCCAGGAATCGTTTGTCACCGACACACACACACACACACACACGCGCGCACATGTGAATATTTTGCACGAAATTCACCATACTCAACACCAACACAAAAGCAACGCAGGCGCTGGCTGGCAAAAGACTAGCTGGCAGTTGGCGGAAATTGTATTTCTGAGTTGGCGCGCGAATTTTCATTGAATGATAAGCAGAATACTTTTGACTAAACGTGAAAACTCTTTAAGCCATCTCTTGTTTGTGTTGTGCGTGTGTGTGTTGAAAAGAAAATGTTTTACGATTTTAGCAAATTATTTAATTCTGCCAACAGAAATTTTAAGTAAAATTTCATGCAAGATATGTAAATAGTTTTGATAAATATATTCGAGTTGTGTGGGAGTCAGTTTTCAAGGCATACACTACTTATTATTTTTGTGTTTGCTGTTCTTTTTTAGGAGCATGAGAACTTAAAATAATAATACAAAACAAAAATATTGTTGGAATGATTTTTTTTTATTACTAAATACAAGGTGAATCCCAAAATAAACTACGGGAGCTTTGTTCTGACAACTTCGAGTTTATTTATTCAAAATAGTCCCCTCTGGCCTCAATACACTATTTTGCGCGATCTAAAAGCTTTTCGAAAGAATGTTTCAGGTCATTGACTGGAGTCCGGAATGTCCTTCAGGATGTCGGTACAAGCCTTTTGGATGGCCTCTACGGACGTAAAACGTTTTCCTTTCTTAGCCAAATGCAACTTTCCGAATAGTTAGAAGTTACAGGGAGCCATATCAGGAGAGTGACTGATGGTTAAAATGCGATTTCTAGTCAAAAAATCAGTCACAAGAGTGAATCGATGAGATGGTGCATTATCAAGCAACAAGCGCCAGTTTCCTCCTTCGCGGTATTCAGGGCGAATTCGACGCATGCCATGTAACAAACGCTTCAAAACGCCAATATAGGAAATTGCAATGACGGTTTGTCCCGTTGGCACGAACTTCTTGTGGCTGATTCCCTTGGAATTGTAAAAACAAATGAGCATCGACTTGATTTTTAACTCCTCCAAACGCGATTTTTTGGGTGGTGGTTCGTCTGGGGCCTTCCATTCGCCACTTTGACGCTTAGTTTCAGATTCATGTTAGAAACACCGCGTTTCATCACCAGTTACAATGTTGTAAAGCAAGTTTTCGTCTTTTCTCGCCTCTTTAATGGGGTCTTACGAATGTTGAATTCTGAGCAATTTTGGGTCCTCAGTTAACTTATGTGGAATGAAACGTGCACAGACTTTTCGTAAACCCAAATGATCAGTTGTAATGCAAAAAATCGTTGTTTTGGGGATATTTAACTTCGATTCCAAAAATTTCAACGATGATTCCGGCTTATTTTTGATAAATTTATGAACAATTTCGATGGAGTTTTCAGTGATTACTGATTTTGGGTGGCCCGTATGTTCATTGTCATTTACCATCTCTGTCCTCACAACCATCTCTGAAGCGTCAAGATAGACAATCATCGCCATAAACTTTTTTCACCAATTCAAATGTTTTGGTAAACCTTTTACCGATTTTAAAACAAAATTTTAAATTAGCTTTTTGTTCGAAACTAATTTTTGTACCGATGACACAAACATACTGACACTTTAGACGTAATAACTTCGCTCCCACTGAACCGTGACATTCGCTTTCACTGGAAGTCAGCTAGGGAACTCATTTAAAAGATGACGCCATAAAACACAGTCTTGCTTATTTTGTTCTTCACCTTGTATATTTATTTTCCATTTTTCTATTATACATATATAATACATAATTTCATGACATTTATTTCTTGAATATAATATTCGGCATATGTTAGCCGCGGTTACCGTCCATTCCGTCAGTCCAAGTTTTCACTACTTTTTCCAATAAATCTGACCATACGGCGCCACTGGCGGCCTGAACATTGCAATAAATCGATTGCCCGTCGCGATGCATGGCAAGATGCGCCACTTTATTGGACGTAAATGTCGTCCATGTTTAGCTGATTAATTTTTGGAAATAAAAATTCATTCAGACATTCACCGTAACGGCAACTTCTTCCTCATTTCGAAAGAAATGATGCCGTCAGTGCTTTATGAATTTGGCGAACAGATTAATTTTTTCAAAGTAAATTCCCATACTTTGAAAGCATTGCTCTGAATTAATTGCCAATCCTTACAGGGCTAGCCTAGCCAGCCTTGTATAGCCAAATTGGCGCTTTGAACGCTGTCATAACAATCGCAGGATTCGTAAATGGAAAAAGGAAACAGAGATGTTAACCGTATTCGCTAGCTAGAAGATGTGATAAAATATTGCGAAGTTTCTTTGCATAGTAAAAATGTACAAAATAAGACGGCAATCACGCCAACGACGAAACTTTTACGTTATTATAATTATATTTATATTTATAAAATCAATGGAACAATTAAAGAATTGTATATACTTAGTCCTGCCATAAGTTCTGTTACAACTTAAGCCCGTTATAGATATGAACTTATAATACTTTTGTTTAATGAAGTTAGTTTTATTTCATCATGTAAATATTAAAAGAAAATTAAATTTTCGAAATTGTCACCATTTGATTTACACAAGCCTTCAAGGCCATTCAGCTTTGCAGCACGCACGGTTTCCATGGATATTCACATCGCTGCTTGAACCATAAACTGAAGTCCAATGAATTCATGCCTGGACTTCCAGACGGCCAATCTTCTGCGGCCATGATCCCAGAAATATTGTTTTTAGCCACTGCTGGGTGGTTTTTCCTTATGGGATGGAGAGGAATCTTGTTGGAAGATCCAACGCTCTTCTTTGAAGAGAGTACCGTTCAACTTTTTCACCACGCCTTCTAAATTATCCTCCTGGTACACTTTTGCTCCGTTCTTAACCCCTTTTTCGCAAAAATGAAGAGATGTACCGCCTTTACAAGACGCTCTCCACTAAACCATTACGGAGGATGATTGGTGGCCTCGCTGAAAGCTTGAAACAACATTTTTTGCGTCTCTACAAGTTTGAGCATAGATTTTGTCGTTTTGCTTATTACAGACATCTTGAACAGTGAAAATTTTCTCATATGCATTGTAAAGTTTGTCACAGAATTTATGGCAAGACTAAGTATAAATATGAGCAAACGTTCTCGCTGTACTTGATTGGCGCCACAACCGCCCAACCGATTTTTGTGGAGATAACGTCGTGTTAATTGACGCAACCAAATAATGCCAAGTTATTCTCCACTTAATTTTTCTAGCACAGTCGAGGGTCTCTACTTCCTCTCCCAACATTAGCAGGTACCGCGACGATTACTTTGAGGACTAAAACCTTTGTATCAGTCGAAAGAAATGAGCTAACCACGGGATTTTTATTTTCTGCACTATATCTGCCGCCGTAGCCGAATGAATTGGTGCGTGACTACCATTCGGGATTCGGGGAACTTAGGTTCGAATTTCTGTGCATGAAACCAGAATGATAGGAAATGCCGAACCTCCGAGTGTATTTTTTCCATAAAAAAACTCCTCATAAAAAAGAAGTTGTCTGTAAAGTCGGTTTACTGACGATAGTTTAAAAATTAAGATACAAATAGAGTAATTCGAATTAGAGTTAAAAGCGTGGGATGCTTGATATAGTAAATATTACAATCATTCTCTTGGCAACTACCTGTGTACAGAGGGTTATGAAAGTGAAGCAAAATGCATCCCACGCTTTTAACTCTAATTTGAATTACTCTATTTGTATCTTAATTTCTGTTATAATTCTGTTCTGAGGTAGTTGACTATGACTGATCGTTCGATTTGCTATTACTTCATTATAGGCCCCTTTGTCATTAAAATTTATTTTCTACTTTTTAGTTCGATTAGCAATAAAAGACTGTTTTTTAGTTTTTTTAAACTATTTTTTATTTTCTACTTCTTAGTTCGATTAGCAAAAAAGCCTGTTTTTTAGTTTTTTTTTAACTATTTTTTATTTTTAGTATATGTAGTTGTTTACGAGTAATAAACTATTACACAACCGCACACTAAATACTAACCTCAATGGTGGTGTGGTCCCAATTTTTGTTTCAAAAAATACCCAATTCATGTTTCTACCGGTATGGCAATATTGGCAAATGTTATAAAAAATGCACATTTTTCAGCGCTCTCACGAGAAAAGGAGTTTCCCATCTAGTCATCTATGTTGTGTGTTCCGAGTCGATCAGATTTTTAGAAGCCAGTGAAAATCAAGCTCAAAGATTCCGTTACATCATTCATACATACAACCCGAGCTAATAAAAGTGTGTTAAAAAAATAAAATATTAATCCTGGCAATCCTAATAAGGATAATGGAAAATTTATCTCACATGTCTCACACTGCACTCGTTCTTCGTAAGTATTTCGCCAAAAATTCCACACATATCGTTCCGCAACCACCGTATTCGCCTGATTTGGCTCCGTGTGACTTCTGGCTATTCCCAAAACTCAAGAGACCACTACCGGAAATGGACTATTTGGCATGTTTCAGGGATTGGAAAAATCTTTGGCGTAAGTGTATTTCATCGAGAGGGCATTCTTTTGAAGGGGATGAAATTGATTTACAAGAATAAATAAAGATTTTTCATTTTACAACCAAATTCACCTTACTTTTTGCCCACAGGTAAAAAAAGAAAATATTAACCCTGGCAATCCCAATAAGGATAATGGAAAACTTTTATAAAATTATTGCATTGTCATCGGTCCTTGATAGGTGTGCAAAATTTCAAGTCGATCAGATGTTTAGAAGCCAGTGAAAACTAAGCTCAAAGATTCCGTTACATACACACATACATACATACAACCCGACCTAATAAAAGTGTGTTAACCGTCCGTTGTGTGAAAGTTTTATATTCTTTCGTTGTTTAAAATGGCCTGGCCAGGCCACCTATGAGAACACGTGCTTTATTTATAGGCTGGTACGAAAATTATGACTGTAATCAATTTAAGTGTAACACCGATTAATAAAAAAACAGATTGATTAGTGTTAAAAGAAATTTATTTATCAAGGTTCATCCTTCTTACTGTTTTTTAAAAATTATTTAAAAAATTCAATTTATAAATAAATAAATAAAAATATAAAATTTTAAAAGTTGCTTATGAAGTTGACGTAGTTACTGCAGCTAGACTATGCTGCAAGTGTAGGTTTGGGTTTCTAAACCGTGAGTTAAGCACATTGCATCTTTGCAAATGTGGCAAGTAAATCGGGTTTTTCTTTTAAACTTATCCAGTTTGGTACATAGCTTGCACAATGGCCGGTGCTGTGAGCTTACGGGCTTTGATGCAGTTTTTTGTGCTGGGGCCGTCGAAGTTGATGGGGGATCATGTGAGAGATACATTATTTAAATCAATTATGGTATATGTTTCAGTACGAATTTGGATGTTTAAATACTTACATAAAATACATTGAACTTTTGCATTGCTATTTTAATTCCTGGTCTACCATATACCCTGGGATTTGCTGCACTTGTTTCCATAAGGAGGGATTGTCAGTTGTTCAGCCAATTCTAATATAAAATCCCTTCGTTGCTCTGACTTCTTGCTTGGTCGCAAATGCTTGTATATAATATAAGAAGCCAAGCCAGTAATGTCAAGCATATTAAAAAAAATGGCCAATGGTCACCGGTTTGTTGCGCGTTTGCAACTGTAACCAGAAAGCATTTTGTCCATTGTATCAACCCGAGACTTATTTTCATTGTAGTCTAAGACAGCTGCAGGTTTATATTTGTTTGAAGTTTCTGTGGCTTGCGTGTAATGTTGTCTCAACAATACTAGCACATATTTGTCTACTTTGGCAACGTATGATAACATAGATACATTTTCATCCAGGAAATCAAACAAAGTCTGATATACCTATAGGTCGAAACTTTTTATACGGCCTTGTCTTTTTGTTCAGCGGAAAGCATAGAGGAACAAATTTTCTATTTGGGCGCACTGTGCCTACGACAGCGAATCCCTTCTGCATAAGAGACTTGGCCAATTCGAGTGATGTGAAAAAGTTATCGCAATACACAAATTACGATACCTCTCTACCAAATCCAGTACCACTCTTTCACCTTGGTTAATTTCTCGTTCTTCATTTGGTCGTTTTCCTGTGTAAATCTGTCCCTTGAGAGGGTAGTTTGTTGAAGAATCGCAGACCCACCAAATTTTTATGAGTGAGGGATAACCGTATTCACTCTTTCTTGTACTCTAATTAGTCAGAAGACCAAGTACGGTGCATGACTATACTAAAATTGCAGTGGTGGCCTGTGCAGGCCATTTAGCCTAACATATGAAGTTTTTGTGTAAAATGTATTTTTTTTCATAATCACTTCGCTGGAAACGGTTATAAAATTTTTAGAAGATTCATCTAACAGGCCTGTATGGTATATTTTCGCCGTTTTTTGAAATCTTAACGAAACAAAAAGATATACCCCTCTAAAATTCGGAATGGCCTGCGTAGGCCACATCACACAACGGACGGTTAAAAATATATCAAAATGCAGTTTTCTTCAATGACGCCGTGGCAAGAAAGTGTGTATAATTTCTTGTGTTTTGTAAGGGTTTTCCAGTAACAGATGTTACAGGTGAATGGATTGCGCTATCGAGAGATGATTAACGATTTTTTATGGCCGGAATTGGATGGTATTGATCTGGACAACGTTTATTTTCAACAAGACGGCGCTGCGTGCCACATAAGCAACGAAACCATTGATCTTTTACGGGAAAATTTTCCGGACCGTGTTATCTCTCGAAGAGGTGATCACAATTGGCCACCGAGATCTTGTAATTTAACACCTTGTGACTTTTTTCTTTGAGACCACGTGAAAGAGAAGGTGTAAGCCAACACCCCAGAGTCGATTCAAGACCTCAAAGATGGAATTCCTGAGGCTATCGAGGACATAGGGCAGCCACTTTGCAATTCGGTTATGGAAAATTTCATGAAAAGGGTATTGTCCTGTACGCGTGGTCGTGGTGTCATTTGCCTGATCTTATTTATTTTATTAACATCATACCTTCCTCTTTATAATAAAGTAAACATCCGATCATTTATATTACAAAATAGCATTTTTCTTTGAACATCAAAATAACACCTCTTATTGGAAAACCCTTTAGTTTATATTGCTTTCGCCTACTCCTCCTCTTCACAAACAAGTAATTTCCCTTCCTTTTATTTGTTTATTCATAGACCCTGACGACACACCAAATTTGGAAAGCTCAACCATCCTTGGAAGTCATAGCTCATGAATTCGTGTATGCATGTTAACTTCGGAGGAAAGTAAAAATTTTGTGAAAAATAAAATGACAGTATTTTCTTTTTCGTGTTAAATATGAGCCTCGAAGCACTGTGTGGGGTATAAAAGTGATTGAGAAAAAATGAAAAATTATCTGCTTTTCACTGAAATCAAGCACGGCGCCCACTTGGGCACCTAACATCTTAATTATTATGGAAGTAACAGAAAGAGAAAACATAGTCAAATTTTCTCAGAAAAGTAAGCACGAACCGATTTGTTTTACTGTTGCGAAAGGCTTAGCAAATACTAAAATATGCTTCGGCAGCTTCTACAAACATATTGCGGCCTCCAGCATCCAAAGTAAGAGCGCATTCAGTTGAAAAATTAAATTTGCTGCTTTGAGATGCGCATTTCCTCAACGAATGAAAGATAATTTTTTTACCAACAGCAAAGATTGGATTGGTGATGTGAAATTAAAGCTTTCATCAAGCAAAAATCCAAGCAAATATCGAATTACGTCAAAATAAAGTGTACACCACATATTCATAAGTTTTGGCTATTTATTGATTTATTTTGTAATTTCAATTATGTTTTTTTTATAAAAATATAGTTCATACTACAACAACCACCATATAAAGCAAAGTCTCTAATTTTGCACAAAATTTGTAAAAATTCGACAAAATTTCATTACAGTAAAGTGCACGTTTCAAGTAGATCAAAAGTCACACTGATTCTTGAGATTTTTTTCGGATGCAGTCTTGTGTATTTTCACCACTTAACTCCTACTACACATTTTGTTTTTTATGTGGAAGGAAACACTCAGCACCGTCAGCGGAAAAAATTTACCCAACCAGGTTTTCATTACTTTAAAAATTCATCTCGGCATAAAAAAAGAAATTAAACGGGGAACATTTTCGTCCGATTATTTTCCGCAATTTTCGACGTGGACTAACAAGACAAGAATGCATCGATGAATTCAAATGATTAGAGGCGAGCAAGCAACATTTTTTAGCCCCGTAAAAAACTGATTCGATGAATTTCGTGGCCGCTGTTCGCTCACCCACGAATTCTAGGAAAGTTGCCCAAAATCCAAGAATGATAGAATAAGAGATTGCGCCTTCTGAATTGGCTGTGCCGACAGGCTCCATGAGTAAACAAACAAAAGAAAGGGGAATTACTTGTTTGTGAAGAGGAGGAGTAGGCGAAAGCAATATAAACTAAAGGGGTTTCCAATAAGAGGTGTTATTTTGATGTTCAAAGAAAAATGCTATTTTGTAATATAAATGATCGGATGTTTATTTCATTATAAAGAGGAAGGTATGATGTTAATAAAATAAATAACTCAGGCAAATGACCACCACGACCACGCTTACCCTTTTCATGAAATTTTCCATAACCGAATTACAAAGTGGCTGCCCTATGTCCTCGATAGCCTCAGGAATTCCATCTTTGAGGTCTTGAATTGACCCTGGGCTGTTGGCTTACACCTTCTCTTTCACGTGGCCCCAAGGAAAAAAGTCACAAGGTATTAAATCATAAGATCTTGGTGGCCAATTGTGATCACCTCTTCGAGAGATAACACGGTCCGGAAACTTTTCCCGTAAAAGATCAATGGTTTCGTTGCTTGTGTGGCTCGTACCGCCGTCTTGTTGAAAATAAACGTTGTCCAGATCAATACCATCCAATTCCGGCCATAAAAAATCGTTAATCATCTCTCGATAGCGCAATCCATTCACCAGTAACACCTAAACACCCTTACAAAACACAAGAAATTATATACACACACACACACACTTTCTTGCCACGGCTTCATCTGCACAAAAACATAAAAATGCATTTGGAAGCTTTATATTAATTTGTGCTTTGCCTATTTAACATGCGGCATTTCGTTCTCATTACTTTGTTTAGTCTAAATATCTCAAATCACTGAATTTCACAAACATTTCTTTCGTTTCTTGTGTAATGGAAAGGAACCTGACGTCAGATTTGTCAAAATCGTGAAAAAAGTAACGGTGGATCTGCAAGTTAAGTCCATTGCTGCTCAGAGCGCTATTAGGTTAAAGGAGATTGGCCTCTGGAGGCAACTTCCTGTAGGACATAGTAGCATCTTGAAGCATATCTCCCCTTCTTACTCTGTACTTCGCACTGATCTCTTCATCCGCAAACCAGGTTTTGAGGGTAGTGCTAGGGCTGTATTTCCGAGCAGGCAAGATTGGAAAGAGGAGAGTCGGCACGGATATAGGTACCTCTGTTTTCACTGACGGATCCAAAATGGAATCTGGAGTGGGAGCGGGGGTTTTTCTAAATCAGCCAATATTTCGATCTCCTTTGAACTGCCGGAAACGAGTAGCGTTTTTCAAGCATGCATAAGGCTTAGGGATTGCTGTTGGGAGGGAGACATTAATATTTTTCCCGATAGTCAAGCTGCGATCAAGGCCCTGTCGTCGCCGTATTGCAGCTCTCTTCTGGCAAACTCCTGTAAGATGGAATTCAAACGTCTCGAACGCGCAGGAAGCATTTCCCTTATCTGGGTTCCTGAGCACAAAAATATAGAGGGAAATGAAATTGCCGATGAGCTTGCCAATGAGCTTGCCATCAGAAGAAACAGTTTCAGTTGTCTCCTTCTCAGACTCGGTGCCCCCTTGACCGTTGTTAAAGGGAAACTACACAATTTCTTTCTAAAAAAGGCGCAAGCCAGATGGAGGTCTGTCTCATCGTGTGCTATTTCGATAACACTATGGCCTCAATATGATATAAAAAGAACGCTTAAGGTGATGGGAATCCCCCGCCATTCACTGTTCCCTGGGTGATCGGTACTCATGCGGATAAGCATGGAATTGCGTACAATCCCTATTGCAGAAGCTGTGGGGATCCTGCAGAGAAAGAGACTGTTGAGCACTTTCTCTGCAAATGTTCGGCTCTGGCGGCTAGGCGCTTGAGATTCCTTAGCGTGCCCTTGGTTAATGGTTAATGGTTATTGGTAGTAAAGGGTTAAGGTATGGGCCTTTAGCACTGCGACCATATTGATCTATTGTGCAGCTTATGCTGTCTATTGACTGTTAAGTATGCTTATGAATTGTACCAGCTCCTTCTGAGGGAGTGATTGGAGGTCTTCATCTATAAGCATGAACTTGTTTAAAAACTTTTTCCTTCTATGCGTCAACCCCGGACATTCGATGATGAGATGTTCTATAGACTCCTCATCTTCGCAGCAAAATCTGCAGGTGCTGGTGTTAGTTATGCCTAATTTATGTAAGTGTTTGTTGCAGATGAAGTGACCCGTGAGGGTGCCTGTGAGAGTGCGAATGCTCTTTTTGTTTAGCGTGCCCTTAGGGGATGACTTGAAGAAATTCTCCAGCGTAGATCCATTTTCTCTCCTCCACTACATCAACAGCCCTGGATGGCTGTAGAAAGGCCTGATAGAGGTAAGGTTTCAAATTAAAAGCTGCATATTCAAGAGTATTTTCAAAGACAGAAGTCGTTCGATTACGTGAACTAATTCAACTAAGAAATGCTCGCTAAGTACATTTGTTTACAATAAATAGCTAAAAAATTAAAATAAATAAATCAAAAATGCACACATACATGCATACATTATTATAATTTTTTTTTATTCAATTCATATGTCGAATATGAAATATGGTAAATTACCAGACTTGGCAATTCGCTAGGGTGAAAAACAAATTTGTGAGAGCAACTTCGGCTGCCATATCACCGGCTAACGGCCACCCCTCTGGATTTTGTTCATCACGGAATGCTTTTTTGAATGACATTTCCTTGTTTTAGTACGTGTAAATAATTATTAATAAGACTTAGAAGAGGCGATAATTAGAAAAGGCGGTAGTTTCTTTGAACTAAATATTTGTGTGTTAATACAAGAACTACCGATCGGTCGAAATGAGTTTTTCTCTTTCAACTTCATTTAGTACTTTATGATAATTTTTTGACTTTTTCTAATTTCATGTAAATATTTGATAATATTCTAGATAATTTTGACTTCTAATTTGCATTTTGACCGGCCGTTATTTTTAACGCCTTCAATATAAAAACATTCTGAAAACTTATGAGGAACTTCTTCAAGTCGCCACAACGGCGATGGCGAGTCGAAACTCCCTGAAAATGTAATTACAGTTTTTGTAATATTTGTTTTATATATTTGAAATACTCACAGAAAAGACTTTGCGGACATTTTACAATTTATACGTTTCGATAAAGGAAATGAACAGAGTTTACAGATAAATTTGTTTTGATATCAAAAGTTTGGCATTCATTCCTTGAAAATTGCCAGGATTGTTAAGCAGCGGGACAAAAAAAAAACGCTCGATGAACAAGTATTCCGTACTAAACCGAGATGCCGATTCACGCTGTACAGCCAAATAAACCCGATAAGTTTGGATTAAAAGTTTGGTTGGCATCTGATCTACGCAGTAAAGGAAAAAGACGAAACAAGACAGACCTCAATTCCTTTGAGTGAGTTTTTGTCCTGAAATTTATTGAGTTATTTACAGGTGCGGGAAGAAATGTAACAACGACTCATAACTTTTTTAATAGCAAAAAAAGATAATTTACCGCGATTTACATCTGAAATTTTTGAAACAGACAATTGTCTTTGACGGTATGTAAGCCATCTAAAAAAGCATGTACTTCTACTGAGTACAAAACATGATTAAGCCAACATTGGAAAATACAGAAATACCAAAATACATTTTTTTTGTCGGGAGAGTAGCAATTAAAAAGTTCCCGGAATATATTCAGAAAATTCAAAATACCAACTTACGAGTATTCCTCCAACGAGATATTATCGTCTTCAAAGTACTCCCCATCAACTGCAATACTCGTTTGATCCAACGTTAGACCCAGCTCTTGAAACTTTTCTGGAACTCTGTCTTCGATATGGTCATCAGAGCTTTTGATTTGTTCATTACTTCCATTCAGCTATTGAAGCCCCTAGCGACTTTTTGGTCGATCGAGCAGAAAAAAATCGCAGGGAGCCGCATCAGGTGAATTCGATGGCTGTTGGATAGTATTCGTATTTTGTTTTTAGTCAAAAATTTACGGATAATAATAAGTGGTAAATCTACGAGTTGTTTCCCCACAAATCATTTCTTTTTTAACGAATTGTTTCACGTAACGATAAGACGTTTCATGACGCCTAAATAAAAGTCTGTATTAACTGCCTGAGCTTCTAATAAAAATACGTGGTGTACAAAACCATAAACATTGCTTTATTTTTTGATTGAAAACAACTTGTTTTTTTGGTCTTGGTTCATTCGGAGCACTCAACTAACTCGCCCGATATCTTAACTGCGTACTCATAAACCAACGTCTCCTCTCCAGTTATGAAGTGTGTGATGAATTTTAGGTCGGATTCAACCTTGGAAATCATTTCTTTTGCTTTATCAACGCGATCACTTTTTAACATTACATTCGGATCTTTTGGGACCAACTTTGCAGCAACACGGCGTATACACAAATCATTAACTACAATGTCCTGAACAGATCCATTAGCAATTTACAAGTCCTCTGCCCGCTCTCTGACGGTTAATTTGCGATTACTCAATCACATTTTCTTTCACACTATTTATGTTTTTGTCCGTTTTCGATGTCGATGGCCTACCATTATGTTCGTCCTTCTCGATGAACTCACGATATCTTCTGAAGCGTTCATGCCACTCGTATATTTAGAGTATCATTACCGAAATAGTTCCCCAACATATCTGAGATTTTCTCGCCATTGAATCCATATTTGATGTAAAATTTCATTTTTAAAACTGTAAAAAATTGCAAATACCTTCTGGACGTTAAGTTCAAGACGGCGTAACTTTAACAAATGTCAAGCGATGGCGATACAATTTTAGTAGGAATATTAATCTCAAATGTGGCAACCTAACAAAGCCAAAAAAAAAAACGGAACTTAAGTCAGTTGACTTCCGTCGTCACCTGGCGATTGTTGCGGGAACTTTTTGATCGAAGTGGTACAGCACTCAGACACAATTAAGTCCATTGTTCTGCACTCGGGATCCCTTTTTAATTTTCTTTAAGTCTGGTTTAAACGTTTCAGATGTGGTTGTGAGGACAGAGATGGTAAATGACAATGAGCATAGGGGCCGGGCCGCCTAAAATCTGTAATCCCTGTAAACTCCATCGAAATTGTTCGTAAATTTATCAAAAATGAACGGAAATCATCGTTAAAATTCGTGGAATCGGAGTTGAATATCTCCGAAACATCGATTTATCCCATGTTAAATGATCATTTGGGCTTACGAAAGGTCTGTGCACGTTTTATTCCACACCAGTTACCTGAGGACCAAAAATTGCTCAGAATTCCACATTCGTAAGACCCCTTTAAAGAGGCGAGAAAAGACATGATAAAACGAGGTGTTTCCTACATGAGCCTTAAACTAGAGTCAAAGTCCCCAATGGAAGGCCCAGACGAGCCATCACCCAAAAAATCAGGTTTGGAGAAGTGAAAAATCAAGTCGATGCTCATTTGTTTTTACGATTCCAAGGGAATAGTCCACAAGGAGTTCGTGCCAATGGGCCAAATCGTCAACACAATTTTCCATCTTTACGTTTTGAAGCGTTTGTTGTATCTCATTCGTCGAATTCGCCCTGAATACCGCGAAGGAGGAAACTGGCGCTTATTGCATGATAATGCATCACCTCATCGATCCACTCTTGTGACTGATTTCTTGACCAGAAATCGCATTTTAACCATCAATAACTCACTGTATTCGCCTGATATGGTCCCTGTGAGTTCTACTTATTCGTAAAACTGCATTTGGCTATGGAAGAAAAGAATTTTGCGTCCGTAGAGGCCATCCAAAAGGCTTGTACCGACATCCAGAAGGACATTCCGGTTAGATCGTTCAAACCAGTGTATCGGTGCCAGAGGGGACTATTTGGAATAAATAAACTCAAAGTTATGAGAACAAAGCTCCTGTCTTTTCTATTTTAGCTCAGTATTGTTTATTTGGGGCTTTACCTTGTATAACGAAGTAACCGGCGAAAATATAGGTAGGCAGGTATGGTGGCTGCCAATATGACACACTTAGACCTGTCGTAGGTCCGTTGTGATGCCACTGGAACTTCTTCCTTACACTATAGGATCCCTTTTAAACCATCCTGTGGCTTTTATAAACAAGTTTAACTTCGTTAGTTGAAGATGCGCTATATCCGCTGTATTTGTTAAAAAAACAAGTGCGGAAAGTCTTCTTCTAGCCAAACCTTCACACTCACAAAGGATGTGTCTAATAGTTCCCTCTTCTTTTGTATTACAGCAGCTTCTACAATAAATGTAGTATGGAAATCCCAGTTACCTATTAGACAATGGCCGGCTAATTCACTTATTAAAATTTTAATATCCTCTCTGTTGAGTTTTACAAGCCATTTTGAGCGGCCACCGTGGAGTTTCGGCCATGACAATTTCCTTAATTCGCAATTTATCATTTTGAATTTACTATTCTAGTAGTTTCCCTACCTATTAGTAATTTACAAGGGGCTATGGGTATCAACGCTTTAACCGATTGAATAGTTTGGGTTGTATCCTTTCTGACAAGTTCATCTGCTATACAGTTTCCTCCTATATTTCTATGACCTAGCACACAAATTAGGTTTACAGTGAAATACTGGAATGAGTTCCTCTTCCTCTGCTACCACCAGCTGGTACCGCATCGAATACTTTCAAAGCCGGAACGTTTGTATCCATTCGGACGACATGACCCAGCCAGCGTAGTCGCTGGATCTTTATTCGCTGCGCTATGTCCATGTCGTCGTAAAGCGCATACAGCTCATCGTTCCATCACCTGCGATAATCGCCGTTGCCAGCGTGCAAAGGTCAAAAAATCTTACGCAGAATCTTTCTCTCAAACACTCAAATCGTCGCTTCATCGGATGTTGTTATCGTCCAAGCTTCTGCGCCATACGTTAGGACGGACATGATGAGAGTCTTGTAGAGTGTTAGTTTTGTTCGTCGAGGGAGGACTTTACTACTCATTTGCCTATTTAGTCCAAAGTAGCACTTGTTGGCAAGATATTGTTATCGGTGTTAATGCTGGTTCCTAAATAAACGAAGTCCTTTACAACCTCGAAATCATAACTGTCAACAGCGACGTGGGTGCCTATACGCGAGTGCGCCGACTGTTTGTTTGAAGACAGGAGGTACTTCGTTTTCTCCTCGTTCACCACCTAACCCATTCTCTTTGCCTCTTTATCCAGTTTGGAGAAGGCAGAACTAGCAGCACGGTTGTTAAGGCCGATGATGTCAATGGTGAATAATACTTTTGTAAATATTTATCGCTGCTGAGGAGGAGCTTGGCCAAACGATCAAAAAGGTTGTAAGCGCCAAGCCAAAATTTGAAAGAAAGCGGTATAGAAAACAAAACTGTTTCGTATCTTTTTTTCAAAACTGTTTCATGTGCCACTTTAAGCGGAAAAGTTGGTTTTTTAAATTGAACTGTATAGGATAGGATACTCAGCGAGAGCTTTTTATCGAGTATTTAAAAAAAAAATTGTACAAATTTTATTATATAAACTTCGTTTCAAATCACTCACATTTGAAAGTCCGTGCAAACTCAGAGAGATGGCACTACTGGCGTATATTGGCATTATGTTTAGTTAGTGTCACCTCTTGGAAAAACATAAACCAAGTTTCAGACAGATCGGTATATTTCTTTGCGTTTGGCACTCGTTTGCTTCGAGGAAGTCGTGTGACTTTCCTTTTCAAATTTAATGGGAATAGGATTCCAACTCGTCTCACATCACCTCTATTATCCATCTGATCCCTCGGACTACTATTTGTTCCCCAATTTGAGAAATGGCTGGCGGGAAAAAGATTTTATTCAAACGAGGAGCTGATTGCAGTCATTTTTCAGACTGGGATATATTCAATTATTCGAAAGAGATCAACAAACGCCAACAACGTTGGACGAAGTGTATACGCCTACAAGGAGACTATGTCGAAAAATAAGAAATGTTTACAATTAAAACCTCATACTTTAAAATTTTAGTTTATTATATATACCTATATAGTGGGTTGTCCGAAACGAAATTGCCGATTTTTTAAAAGAAAGTAAATACATTTTTATTAAAACTTAGAATGAATTTTAATAAATTGTATATTTTCCATTTTGTTCGATAAACTTATGCCATCTTTCTGGCAAACTCATTCTTCCGCGCTCATAGAACTTCTGGCCTTTATTTGCAAAAAACTGAACCAAGTGCGATTTTATAGCCTCCTCATTGCCAAAAGTTGTACCATTTAAAGAGTTCTGCAAAGGCCGAAACAAGTGGTAGTCTGACGGTGCAAGGTCGGGGCTATATGGTGGATGCATCAAAACTTCTCTCTCTCAGTTTTTTGGCGAGTGATCAAAGATGTACGCAGTCTTACGTTGTCCTGATGAAATATGACAACTTTACGATTGATCGATTAATCGTTCGGTTCCTCTGAAGCAGCTGTAGGAACTGCCAGCATAATCTTCTTTTGGTGAATATCACCCTTTGAAGTGGTTTGTGGCGCTTCATCATGCTTGGACCATGATCGTTTTCGATTGGTGTTATTTAAAACAATTCATTTTTCATCACCAGTGATAATCCGCTTCAAAAACGGATAGACTTTATTGCGTTTAAGATGCATATCACAAGCGTTGATTCGGTTTGTTAAATGAATATCTTTCAATTCGTGTGGTACCCAAATATCAAGCTTTTTTACCAGTCCAAGACTCTTTATATGCTCATGAACTGCTGACTTTGGTATATTTAACTTCTCTCCAATCTCACGCAAAGTTACATGACGATCCAATTCGATTAAAGCCTTGATAACGTCTTCATCGACATCACTTGGCCGACCTGAACGTGGCTCATCTTTGAGTGAAAAATCTCCAGAACGGAATTTGATAAAGCAATTTCGACACTGTTTTTCTTTTAAGGCTTTACTTTTGGCAATTACATTCCGGACAACCCAATAAATAATTGGGTTTTTCATGGCAGAAATATACTCGGAGGTTTGCCATTGCCTGTCGAGGGGCGACCGGTATTAGAAAAATGTTTTTCTTTCACCGAGATTCGAACCTACATTCTCTTTGAATTCCGAATGGTAGTTACGCACCAACCCATTCGGCTATGACGGCCGCTGTATTAAATTATTTATAAAACAATAATAAGACCAAATTTGACGTATGGCTCTGAGTCATGGGTGATAGCCAATCAAGGGTGAACAAGAAGGAAGAGTCTTACGAAAACTTCATGGCTCAATCCGGATTGAGACTGATTGTTATAGAATCTGATATAACGAGGAGATGCTGCAGATTTTGTGCGGGGAAGATGTCGTTAAGTTCGTCAAATCGCAATGACTCCCGGTTTAGGTCATGTCATGCGCATAACTAAGGAATGCCCCCGAAAATCCTTCTTAAATTACAATGCAATGGCCACCAGATGTAAAGGAAGGCCTAGGAAATGCTGGTTCGACAACATCATCAAAGATATAAAGAAACTAAAAATGCATAGCTTCTGGTCTGCTATCTTGAATCGTGTAACTTGGAGAAGGCTAGTTGATGAAGCTAAAGCTCAATCCGAGCTGTAACGCTGCCTGATGATGATGATGGTCTAGGTCTGCTACATTAGGCTCTACGAGTATGGCACTCAGATGATTCTAATATTAGCGAATTCGGATGCGATCGAAATAGAAATCAAGCATTGCTCGATTAGTTTCGAGCGCATCATTAGCGCGCCCACGGTCCTAATTGCTGCTTGGGTGCCGTAGTAGATATTTATTTCCCTTATACACAACTATGCAGCCAATCAGATGATTCATTGATTGCGGCTACCTCCGCTTGGAAAACACTGCAGTGATCCGGTAGTCAGAATTTTATAAACGCAAAATACTTGTACGTTGAACAGTCAGCAGAGGAATGAACTCATATTATCTGAGGATAATTTAATGCCCAAAAGTGAGCGCAAGCCTGCAGCTCGAGCCTCTCAGTCTGATTGCAATACGTGCAGCGACAGTTTTGCTCGTGATGTTCACAACTACCTCATTGAGCATTGGGTTAAGCGCTGGAGTAGGAGTACTTCGAAGTGCCCCAGTGATTCCAAAAAGAGCAGATATTTGGACTATCTCCAGCCTCATCATCGATGTCCCCCTCTTCAGCGGTTCGCACCAGGCAAGTACTGCATACAACAGCTTTTTGGCTTTATAATACTATTGCAAAAACCAAGTAGAACTGTAGGCGAATTCTTGCTAACTAATCCTATCTACAACCTTCCCGGTATTGAGGATGATTGGTGGAAATCTGTGTTCATTGTAAATTTTTCTATTTAAAACTTGCATATTTGCGTTCGCCTACTCAGAAGTACTTGTAAACTCCTATACTTATTATTGAAATCGCTCATGAAGATGTTCAAGTACATAACGGCACTACAAATGAAATCATTAAAAATATTCTGCATATGGCCTTTTGTGGTTTTAATAATGCGTTGATAAAACTTCGGGTATATATTAAAATTCAAAGAAGTGACATTAGAAAAATGTTAGACCATTTCTGTTATATTACAAAGTCGCAAATGCAGAACTACAAATATTGCAAAACTTTCGCTCATACGGGCGGTGGATGAGCAAGTAAAGGGTTTTTCAATAACAGGTGTTATTTTGAATAGCCGCTATTTCGGTAGATGGCACTTTTCAAGCTGTCATTTTTTGATATCTGACAAGTAGAAACTACGCCATTGATAAAAATGGAACGATACACGCTTAATCAACACATTGGAATTATTAAAATTCACTAAAAAAATGGTGAAAATTTGGCAGAGGCTGTTCGTAAAACTCGAACATTTTTGGGTCATCGTGAAGCACCTTGTCGGACCGCAATACAGAAATTGGTGAACAAACTCGAGCTGTTGGGACAAGTTTGTGATGTGAAGAATAAATCCCGTGCACATCGTTCAAGAACAGCCGAAAATCGAAAATATTGCTGTTGTAGCCGAAAGTGTTGAAGAAAACGCAGGTTTGTCCGTTCCTCGTCGTTCTTTGGAATTAGGCATTCCACAAACGTCATTACACCGTATTTTGCATAAAGATTTGGGTCTTAAGGCTTACAAAGTCCAGTTAACACAAGAACTCAAGCCGACTGATCATCAACAAGGTCGTGTTTTTGCTGATTGCGTCGTTGAAATACATGAAAAAGATCCGGTCTGAAACCTCGTTTGGTATCAAACGGCTCGGAGAGGTCCTTCCCAATTCTGACGGCGGTACCAAATTCAGACATCGCGGCATACAAGAAACTCCTTTTCGTACTGTCGAATGCAGCTTTGAAGTCGACGAAAGGATGGTGTGTGTCGATTCTCCTTTCATGGGTCTTCTCCAAGATTTGGCGTATTGTGAATATTTGGTCGATGGTAGACTTTCGAGGTCTAAGGCCACACTGATAAGGTCCAATCAGTTGGTTCACGGTGGGCTTCAGCCTTTCACGCAATACGCTCGCTAGAACTTTATAGGCGATATTTAGAAGACTAACCCTGCGATAATTGGCACAGATTGCAGGATCACGCTTCTTGTGGATTGGGCAGAGCACACTAAAATTCCAATATTTTGCATAGGAGCTATTGCATGCACCTTAGCAGCTTCTCGCTGCCAGAAGGCTCGAGAAGTGTTCCCTCCATAATTTAAGAATGCACTGGATGTCAGTCACCAGATCGCTGTCTTACAGGAAAACGCCCCAGTCTTGAAACCTTCTGTAAGCCGCCGAACTTTCTGGTAGAATTTTCGGGCGTTGTTCCTGTTGGCCAGCATCTCAGGATCCTCGCACTCACGTATTTCGGTAAAAACTTGAAGTTTTGAAAATTCTGGACGCCTGTAACCCCTTAAACAATCGAGTTTTTGCTCTCCAAGTCAGATAAACACATAGTCAGTTGCTTGTTGTCCCTTTCTCTTTCCAAAAAAGCAAACATCATCAAATAACATTTAAAAAAATAGCCCTTCCGATGGTCAACCCTTTATATAAAATATTATGGCATAAGTCAAAAGGCAAGCGTGGAAAGCAACAGGCGAGCGCAAATGTCACAAGCGAAAATTTTAAAAGCAGGGGAGTTCGAAATGTTCAATGATTTGCCACCTCCACGGCAACAAGTTGAAAAGAGATGCATTTACTCATAAATGTGTGTTGGTGTTTTTGAATGCGTCATTCGTTACGTATGATTGGGCGTATATGTAAGTACAGCATGCGGACCAAAAATTGGAAATATTTAGAAAAAATGTATAAATATCATAATTTGGCTGGAGTTCGATAAGAAGTAAAAGCAGGTATTAAGAAGAGGGGTATTGTGTGCGCACCACGCAAGTCAATATTGCGCTCTTAAAATTGAATTAACCGCGAGCATCTCTACTGGGAAGCGTATTTTTCCACATAGAGCAGTATAACCCAATAGGGCGTAGGACAGCTGAAAGCAGATTAATTGCTCCCTCATAATAATTTTTTGCCAGTCTTTAAGGAAGTGCTTTGGCAAAATGTCTGGAAAAAATTAGAAAATTGTGTTCATTCCGTTTAGGAAATATTCGACAATGACTCCACGAGAAAGTGCACACAAATTTCAGAAGGGGAAGATGTATAAAATATCTCACGAAGCAAAGAATTGGAGCACATTTTATGCAAAATTACGTCAAAGCAGCTCGTAGAAGGAGTGAAATGGCGTCATCACTTTGCTTTGGTTGCCATATCTAGTAATTCCATCGTAATGAATAGCTGAGCATCAATACACTTACTCCAATGAGATTTCAATTTATGAATTCCATCTCTGAAGTAAAAATCTGGCAGGGCTACAACAGGGAGAGTTTCCAGGCTGCTATGACCTCATCATTTGATGAAAAACGCTTTCGTCGTATGAATTCTTTTAGGTCTGGAAACAGATGGAAGCCGCTGGAAGCCAACAATTCGAACTTAAATTAATGGATTATAGCCATTGTCAAAATTCTACTGAAGACGATTTTTTTTCTTTTGCAAACTGAGTCTTTTTTCACGAATTTTTTTTCCTTCAGCTGACCCAAAAGGTTACAATAATATTCAGAATTTATGGTTTTCCCAGGTTGAAAGTAATCCACCAACAAAATTCTTTTTGCATCCTAAAAAACTGAGGCGAACTTCTTATTGGCCGATTTCTAGTCACAAACTCGTTTCGGAGCCGAAGAACCAGATTCACACCACTCTTTAGCTTCTTGTTTTGATTTAGGATCATGGGGATAGAAGCAAGTCTCATCCTTAGTAATGAATCCATGCACAAAATCCACTTTATCACAAAATTTTATACACGTTCTTTGATCCATCAAAGCAGCTGTCAACAATTAACTGAACAATCGAAATGGCCGAACTCGTCGGCATGAGTACCAACATATCGCCACAAATCGAAATTCGAATATACATATGTAATCTGCGAAAATTCAAAACTTGCAATACTTTTTAAACACACCTCGTATGGTGAATTTATTGAACTATTCGGGATGAATTCAGTAAAACCACCGCCAAATTGTAAAATTTATGTATCTTTTGAGCAGCTTGAAATAGAAGTAAATATCTCTAATTTTTTGGCGAGATACTTTTACGTGAGCGTATTGTTTTTGTCTTCAAGTGGCGCGAGGCAGTGCTCATTGTTCTCATTGTACTCTACCGACATTAACAATGACAAAGGTACGAAAGTACAAGGCAAACTAGCCAAAGCGTAGTTAACGGGAAATATTGCAATTGAAAAGCGAAAGAAGGAAGGCCTTTAAAGCGAGGATGCTCATCATTAAGCCACATATCTGCATATGTGCGTGGTGCAGCTAGTGCTTTGAGAATTTGTTGTTGTTCAAACATGTAGCACAGGGTTTCTTGCCACTACCCTAGAAATATCTCATTTGTTTCTGGCGTCAAATGGCGTCTTCAATTCTACAAGCGTCCCCATTGAAATGCTCGCAGCTAAGCGTAGTAGGTCAGGCCAAGTATATCAAAGAGTTTCCCTTTTCAAGTGTGACAATGTCTCGGAATTTAAGACAAAAAAATTATACAAACAGAGAATAAAATTTATTGTGTGCAAATGTGACAAGCATCCCGAAGCAGGGAGCGTCAGTTGCGCAGACCAAATGTAAAACCAAAAACAAAAAAAAAAGGGTTAGAGAGCCAAGAATGCGTTTCTAACTGTTTACATAACAAATGTGAACAAATGAATTGTACGCGCACACTCACACGCAGGCCCACACATGAGTACGCGTCTAAAGTATCAATAAAAATACGCAAGTATTTATATTTTTATTGCTTTTTTTGCATATATCCTTGTAAAAACGACGTACTTGGTTAACGGCAACAAGTAACAGGTTTGGTCCTTGCCTTTGCTGCTCTGCGCGCCACAAATGACAAACCACAAATGGCAAGATCATTCAGCACATTTTTCTTTACCATTTTCCACACTTGATTGCTGTCAACTTATCAAGCCTAATGACATCGCCTCAACAATGGCTGATATATGGCATGCTTGTGTGTGTGTGGTGTGTAGGCGTAGTCGCATATGGTTGTTTTTGCATCATGAAAAACCTGAACTAGTAATGAAAAAAGTTCTGGTTTAGAACTAGCGCTTTGAGGTTGATTGCATATCATTCACTACTCTTGCATTTGTAAAAAAGTAAGCGCAAGCAATACAGCACGGGCACCATCAACTATGTTAAATTTGCAACCCTGTTGATCACATCCAATTTAAATTATAAAATTTTTTGGAAATAAAACTTATTATTACATAATTTACAAAACTTAACTAATAATAAATATTAGAGTAAAAAATATATAAAATTAAAAAAAAAATAAAGTTTTCAAATGCAAATTTTAATGCAAAATAAAAACAAACAAGAAAAAACAGAAAACGAATTTGCTTTAAATTTTTAATAAGAAATTTGGCACTGTTTCGATACAAGCTGATCAAGCCAGAATTGATGAGGTAGCTACATGCACACACCTCTCTAATCCTCTCACCACTCAGTCTTGATCGGTGGTCATTTTTGCTTAATTTCATGGTTGTAAATAATTGTTCGCGAACATACGTACTTCCGAACCGAGACATCATTTGTTTCGCATTTTTCGTCAGGTTTCACATAAGGGTTCAAGGCGCATTCGTTTAAGGTGGTGATACTAGACACGCAAAACTGTTCTGTACGTTTGATTTTCAAAGCAAAGTACTGGGAAACTAGAAAAAAGTTAAGTGATCACCTTGTTTCATTCCGGGCTGCCAACCATATGAACACGGCGAATGAAAAAAAAAAAAACAAATCAGCAGATTTACCGATACCACCTCTAATAGATTCGTCTTGGTTTCACATAAGATTTATAGAAATTCTCGATGTTTACTGAGAGAAAAATATTTCTTAAATTGGTATTATTCTGCATGTCAATCACTTCCTTTTGAAAATCTACGGGAACTCTATCCACATCGATACTAAATGGCGAGGAAAATATGTTCATGGAAACCGTTGTCATCTCAGCTTTGAACATTTGAAATTAATTAAAATTCGTTGATTATAAAGTCTACTTATTGTGCGCATTTTTGAGAAGTAGTAACGTTTGCACTGCCCAACAAACCGGCATGCGCGAGCTATGGAGCAACATTTCTCGTTCTCTACATACCGCCGACAAAGAGGAAATCGGATTCCGGCGAGTCCGAAAAAAACAGTTGGTACGACGTGGAATGTCATGCTGCCGCAGAAAGAAAAGATGCTGCCTATAGAACCAAGCTGCGATCGGGCACAACGCGCGCTATGTGGGATCGCTACCGAGAGCTAAGAAGAGAAGAAAGACGTATTATCAGAAAGAAAAAAAAACGAGAGGCCGAAACACGTGAGCGCGAGGAGCTTGAGATGCTGGCCAATAGGAACAACACCCGACCATTCGGCGGCTTACAGAAGGTTTTAAGACCGGGGCGTTTTCCTGTAAGAACAAAGACGGCGATCTGGTGACTGACACCCAGAGCATGCTTAAATTATGGAGAGAATACTTCTCGAACTTGTTAAATAGTGGCAGTTGCGTATGTCAAAGAAAATATGAAGATCCCGATATCCCTATCGCAATCTGTGCCAATTATCGCGGGATTAGTCTTCTATAGGTTCAAGCCTATAAGATTCTAGCGAGCGTATTGTGTGAAAGGCTAAAGCCCAACATCAACTAACTCATTGGACCTTATCAGTGTGGCTTTAGACCTGGAAAGTCTACCATCGACCAAATATTCACAATACGCCAAATTTTGGAAAATACCCATGAAAGGAGAATCGACACACACCATCTTTATGTCGACTTCAAAGCTGCAGTCGACAGTACGAAAAGGAGTTTCTTGTATGCCGCGATGCCTGAATTTGGTATCCCCGCAAAACTAATAGGGCTATGCAAGATGACGTTGTCCAACACCAGCAGCGCCGTCAGAATTGGGAAGGACCTCTCCGAAACGTTTGATACCAAAGAGGTTTCAGACAGGGTGATTCGATGTTGTGTCACTTCTTCAACCTGATAGTGGAAAGCATCGTACAAGCCGCATTACTTAATCTCTTAGGCGCAATATTTTATAAGAGCGTACAATTGTTGGCGTGAGTAGATGATATTGACATCATCGGCCTTAATAACCGCGCTGTTAGTTCTGCTTCTTCCAAACTGGATAAAGAGACAAAGCGAATGGGTCTGGTGGTAAACGAGGACAAATCGCAGTACCTCCTGTCGTCAAACAAACAGTCGGCGCACTTGCGTATCGGCACCCACGTTACTGTTGACAGTTATAATTTCAAGGTAGTAAAACTCTTCGTTTATTTAGGAACCAGCATTAACACCGACAACAATGTCAGCGTTGAAATCCAACGTAGAATCTCTCTTGCCAACAAGTGCTACTTTGGACTAAGTAGGTAATTGAGCAGTAAAGTCCTCTCTCGATGAACAAAACTAACACTCTACAAGACTCTCATCATGCTCGTCCTAATGTATGGCGCAGAAGCTTGGACAATGACAACATCCGATGAAGCGACGCTTGGAGGGTTTGAGAGAAAGATTCTGCGCAAGATTTTTGGACCTTTGCACTTTGGCAACGGCGAATATCGCTGGCGATAGAACGATGAGCTGTATGAGCTTTACGGGGACATAAACATAGCGCAGCGAATAAAGATCCAGCGGCTACGTTGGCTGGGCATGTCGTCCGAATGGATACAAACGCTCCGGTTTTGAAAGTATTCGATGCGGTACCAGCTGGTGGTAGCAGAGGAATTGGAAGGCCTCCTTTGCGTTGGAAAGACCAGGTAGAGAAGGACTTGGCTTCATTTGGAGTGTCCAATTGGAGCCGGTTAGCACGAGAAAGAAACGACTAGCGCGCTTTGTTAAACTCGGCCAAAATTTTGTAAGCGGTTATCGCGCCAATTAAGAAGAGAAGAAGAAGTAAAGTTTGTTTTTGTTAATGTGGAAAATGAGACACATTATTCTGTAAAATCTGCTAGTTTTCGCTCAAAGCCCTGAATTTTGCCTTGAAGTTCCATATTAAGATCATTGAGATGCTGAGTCATATCGATAAGAAAGCCATCCATCCATTCTTTATCACCAAAAAGGAAAGGTAGCTGTCATGTGGCTCCAATAATTGTGTAACTGAGAGAAATTCGATTACGCTGGTATGCGTCATGAGAAGACCAGATCAGTATACAACTAAGAAATTGGAGTAATTCAGCCGCTTCCATCAATGGGACGTGGCAGACCCAGACAACGCAGCGGAATGAAGTTAACGGAAGGACAGTACAGGATCATTTAACCTGGATATTGCGATTGAGGAGGGACGACCCCAACTATGGAACACAAGAAAACTTTTCGAAATTATGAGAGAATAACCATGATCACGCCCGAATTAATAATAAAGGGTTTTCCAATAACAGGTGTTATTTTGAATAGCCGCTATTTCGGTAGATGGCACTTTTGAAGCTGTCATTTTTTGATATCTGACAAGTAGAAACTACGCCATTGATAAAAATGGAACGATACACGCTTAAACAACGCATTGACATTATTAAAATTCACTATAAATGGTGAAAATTTGGCAGAGATGGTTCGTAAAACTCGAACCATTTTGGGTCATCGTGAAGCACCTTTTCAGACTGCAATACAGAAATTGGTGAACAAATTACAGCTGTTGGGACAAGTTTGTGATGTGAAAAATAAAACCCGTGCACATCGCTCAAGAACAGCTGAAAATATTGCTGTAGTAGCCAAAAGTGTTGAAGAAAACTCAGGTTTGTCCATTCCTTGTCGTTGTTTGGAATTAGGCATTCCACAAACGCCATTACACCGTATTTTGCATAAAGATTTGGGTCTTAAGGCCTTTAAAGTCCAGTTAACACAGGAACTCAAGCCGACCGATGATCAACAACGTCGTGTCTTTGCTGATTGTGTCGTTGAAATGCATGAAAATGATCCGATATTCCATCGAAAAATCATCTTGAGTGATGAGGACCATTGCCACCGAGGTGGAAGCAAAGCAAAATTGTCGGATCTGGGGCTCAGGAAATCCAATCTCTATCCTCAACTTGTGACTGTTTGGGGCGGTTTATGGTCCGGCGGAGTCATTGGGCCTTACTTTTTCGAAAATAAAGCTGGTTACGGTGAATGGATTGCGCTATCGAGAGATGATTAATGATTTTTTATGGCCTGAATTGGACGGTATTGATCTGCACAACGTTTATTATCAACAAGACGGCAGTACGTGCCACACAAGCAACGAAACCATTGATCTTTTACGGGTATAACAACTCTTATTGGAAAACCCTTTAGCATTTTCCGTTGAAATCTCCGGCGAAATTAATAGCAGGCCTGATAATGATTACGGTCACTGTTTTATAACAAACAACTTCTCGCGCGTGGAAGGTAACATTAACTTAAGGTAGTAGTCTGGTCAAATACTAATTTTTTATAGATATTTTTTAGGATTTTTTTTTTTTAGAAAATAAATTGCGATCGTTTTGATTTTATAGTATGTTGTTTTCGACATCAAATAGTTTACAAAAACATTTTTTTTATTGTTTTTGACATATTTTTTTGTAGTAGTGTGGCACCAAAGTAAGCGTTTTAAAAAAAAGATAAGTGGCTTGTCAACAGGATTTTGGCTCTTCATGCGGCTGGCATCTGAAACGAAAAAGGTAAACTGATTACTATTCTGTAGGCTTGTCATTCTGGCAGGTGCTACAATGAGAAAAATAAGTAGGGTTTAGTAAAATAACAAAATGCCGGACTTTTGAGAAAAAGGTGTTTATGCTGAAAAGAAACGAAAGTAATAAAAAATGAAATATTGTGAAAAATTATTTCCGGTGATAGTCTTTGAGAATTCGGCCAGTTACACTTACACAACTGGCCGAATTCTCAAAGACTATCTTCGGAAATAGTAATGAGATAAATGTATCAGGGTGAAACCGTAAAAGCTTCAAGTTCCCAGTACTAAAAAGTCTACTCTAGGAAATGAGTAGGTAATAACCTTCTTACTAAATTTATCGCTGAATTTTACTAGTGTCAAATATATATGTTTGTGGTATCACGCAATTTTCAAAACTTATAAATCTTCCGATGGGATGATTAATTTTGCGCGACTCGATATCTATGTTAATGTACGTATATGCAAAACTGAAACCACTGACCCATGTAATAACTCCGCAGCCTCTCTAATTCACTCACCGACTGTCCGATACCAAGCCAGGCATTTTTTGTACCATTTCAAGTGCGACGAAACGGCATAGGCAACTAGAACTGTCAGGAACGCCTCAGGAAATATATAAAATAATTTGCATATCCAAGCAGAAGAGTCAATAAGTTGTATGAATCATAAAGTCAATTTTCAAAATTTTTGCTTTCACGCTTTAAATTCGATTTCTCTTGCCATGGAAGTCCCCACAATCTCGCTAACTCTTTTCAGCAGTGATATATTTTGCTGGGAGATATCTTTCTCTTGCACAGTCAGCTAATAGTCACGCCAATCTCAGACCTGTTAAAGCATAAAAGTTCATATGAACCACAATAAGAGCAAAAATGTTAATAAAATGTATCCTGAAGTACCTACGTGATATTTCTTTGAATGACTGGCATACGAAAACTAAGCTATTTTGAATAAAAATAAAATAATTCTTTTGCAAATTAAAAAGGCTCAACACAGCTATTTGAAGTAAAATAAAAAAACTCAATGCTTTTATTTGAATACTTATTTTGAAATATATTTCAATACCTTATCAAAATCGGAAATTCGTTGCTCTTAGCTTGAAGCACAATTACATTAGCACAATAATAACGCAGAATGTTTCCAAAAACAAAACCGTATATGCGCCAATGCATACGTATTTGCCCTTACTTCTCAAAAGGCAAATCATTTTTGCATAATTCGTGTGACCCAATTGGTAATTGCGATTGGTTCGTTAGCTAGCCGTGGCTGCTTATTATAGCTCTTGGGAAATTTATGGACCTGTTCCGGTGAGCTAAACACCATATGTTTATTGGTTTATTATATGGGGTAACGAGCAACAAAAAATACAATACTGGTTATAAACCGCATTCAAATAAAATGAAGTTGGTAAAAACGAGCTTGAATACACGAGGGTGATTCAATAAGACCTTTTTCAGTAGTCCACAGTCTTTATCTAGTTTAGATTAGGTTAGTTTGAGTGACTGTCATCCGACAAGCTTAGGCCTGAGCAGACCCATTGTGCTACCACTGGAGCTCATCCTTTACACTCCTGAGTCTTCTCTGAGCCAAACTTTGGATTTAAAAAAATTTGTAAACTTCGGCAGCCCTATTTGTGAGACCTCTTTCGAGAGAGACGAATCCAAGCGTGAAAGCATTTTTCGGTATAGAGCAATGCATATGTATACACCTCTTCCATGGATTCCTCTTCTTCAAAATCTTGAGTGCTTCGCCAAAAGTGGTTATGTAGTTTACCTGCCTTCCAATTAGATAATGCCCTGTTAGTACCCCTATCGTGTTTCTCATATCTTACTACTTCCTAAGATTCAGTAGCGCTTTTGTGCGCGGCCGTGGTTCCATTCTGTTCAAGTTTGCCTACTTATTTGGCAAACGCTGCATGTAAAAAGTTTTGTTTTTAATTTTCTAATTATGGATACTTTTCAAATAATATCATTCCTCAAAAACTGCTGATACTCTTACTACCCATGTGGATTTCTATGAGAAGCTTTTTGATGGCGGAAATACACTCGAAGATTTCCAATTGGCTGCCCAGAGTCGACAGCTATTATAAAGAACTTTTTCTACCATTTTACCACGGAGATTCGAACCTACCAACTTCTGAGTAGTAGTCACGTACCAATCCCTTCGGCTACGGCGGGCGCTGCTGGTGGAAGGTTCCCCAATATTCCCCAAATTTGGAATTGTTAAACGATTACGTTTGTTATCAATTGGGAGCAAACGCGCCACCTTTCTCGTGGAGAGGCCTTTTATACAAGGTGGCACAAAATTAATCATCCAATTTTGTTTTTGAATAACTTTTTTATTAAATCAAAAGAATTTATTCTGAGTGATGGAAATTTTTATTTTAACCGTTACTCCATTGCTTGTCTGTTTGAATACTGCAGATGTCTAGTTCATAAGTGTCAAATGTGATTGACGTAGGACGCCATTTGCAAAAACTAGAAATCTTCTGATAGGATGATTATATTTGTGCCACCCGATATCAAAATATATGTATATGCAAATCTGGAATCAATAACCCATGGGATAGATTAGATTAGATAAGATTTGTGGGGGTTGCACAAGTTCATGCACTCAGGCAGGAGGACCAGTGTACTGCACCCGAATAGACTATAGTGGAGGAATAGAGAGACAGGTTAGATACAGTAAGAATGGTTAGACGGAAAAACTTGTTTGAAGTCACGCTTTGGGATTCATTGATGAATCTTAAGAGATCCGAAAGAGTATGAAATGTATACATATTCAGCACATCGCACCCCAACAGCCTCAGTCTGATTATAATAAACGCCGGACAGCTACAGAGAAAATGCAGTGTCCTCATTCTCATGACAGTATAGGCATATTAGGTCGGCAATGATTCCCATGTTACTAAGTTTTAGGAGAAAGGTCGCAAATTTCCTGTTTGGTTCTTTCACAAAACACTTCGCTACTCTGCAGGAGCCCAACTCAGACTAATGACTTATATCAGTAGACCTTATGAAATCGTTAATCCATAGTTGAATCGATGCACAATTAACACCTAGAAAGGGTTCAGGACCTAATGGTATGCTTGCATAACTTTCATTAGTCAGCTTATCAGCTAACTCATCCCCGATGTCCAGGCACCCAAATTAGAAAAACTTTATTGTGTTTTGCAAGACTGTTCAGTCTTGTCTTACATTCACCGACTAATGGGTTAGCAAGGGCTCTTAGAGCAGCTTGACAGTCACTAAAAATCCCAATTTACTACACCACGACTTTTTCTAAATTAGCCAGTATGCTACATTCAAGATGATATAGATTTCCGTTAAGAAAACCGGAACTATCTGTCCTGTAGTGTAGGAGGACTTCGTATAAGTACCACCCAGATCCGCCCTCGTCGCTGGTTTTGGTTCCATCGGTGTAAAAAATGTGCTAAAAACCCGTTAACAGGTTCGTTGGACTTAATCATTGATCTCTATCTGGGACTAAAAAATATACTTCCAACCGAAGCTAACATAAGGCACCCGATTGTGTGCTGACATCGAGAACAGTGTGAACTGCTCCGACAACTGGTGGCATATCTGACAGTGACCAGTGTTTTCCTCGTTTCTCCAGACTCCGTTTAACTTGAGACTTGACGACGCCTTTATCGCTTTCTTTTGAGTTTGAAGGTCTAGAAGTTGCAAATTCAGGATGGCCTTATGGGCATGGCCAGGTGTCGAACTCATAGTACCTGTGATACTCAAGCACACACTTCTCTGTAGTCTGGTTAGGGGTTTTACTTTGTAGGTAATCATAGTAGCTTCCGCCAGGCTACAGAGGCGTATGTAATAATAGGCCTAAACGGAGTGATGTACAACCATTGTCCTATCGCCGGTCTTAGATCCCATGTCTTGCCAAAAGTTGTATTACACTGCCAGAAGAGTTTTAGTATTCGAGAGACCTTCTGCTCGACGTGTGTCTTCAGGTCCTCTTACAATCTAGGATTATATAAATTGCCGCGTACACCCTTTTTGTGTTTAGCCGAGCTCCTCCTATTTGTGGTGTGCGTCTTTATGTTGTTCCACAAATGGAGGGACCTACAGTTTCAAGCCGACTCCGAACGCCAGATATTTTTATGAGGAGCTTTTTCATGGCAGAAATACACTCGGAGGTTTGCCATTGCCTGCCGAGGGACGGCCGCTATGAGAAAAATGTTTTTCTTAATTTGGTGTTTCATCGAGATTCGAACCTACGTTCTCTCTGTGACTTTCGAATGGTAGTCACGCACCAATCCATTCGGCTACGGCGGATTAATCCCAAGTATTTCACCTCACAGGACAGTTGCAGTGTTACTCTTTTCAGAGTGGGTAGTACAGGCCTTCCATATTGCGTTCCCTAGTGAAAAGTACCAAGATACTTTTTATAGGGTTCACCGAAAGATCATGCAAATCGCACCAATGATCAGTCCAGTTTAGAGCTAGCTGCGCTTGCTTCATTCATGTAGCTTTTAGTGACCGTCCTGAGATTAGTACGCTCACATCATTCACATAAGCGTGTCCAATTTCCTGTAGATTATTAAGAAGGGAGTCCACAACAAAGCACCGCCGCCATATGGGCAGCGCTTCTTAACCTCAACCTTGACTCCTTCATCGTTTTCTCCATCTGTGATTAGCAGTCTTTTGGATAGCATACAGGGGATGGGATAACTCCGTAGCCTCTTTAATTGTCCGATACCAACCATGCATTTTTTGTACCATTTCAGGTGCGACGAAACCAGCTAGGCGACTAGAACGTGCGGCGCCGCTAGTGCTGGAACGGCTTCACAGAAATTGAGTGAGGAAATGGCGGGTGATTCCAATCGTTAGTAAAGATTCCTTTTAATACATTTTAAGCATTTGTTTGTTTGGGGTGATTGTTATTTCTCGCAAAAAAAGCATACAAAATTCCAACTTTTTCCATTTTTGCAAAAATTATCGTAATCGTCCATTTCAAATGGCTGCCACAGAAATTCGAAATGCGTTTTGAAAAGCAAAATATTGGCTTTGACATGGCAAGGCACTCTGTCACAATTTCTGGGGATTTATTAATTCACCCTCGTATGTATATTTTATTATTATGTTGTTGTTGTTAATATTGACGTGAGGAGGTGGAACTTATTGCATGCAACAATAACCATCCCACATTGTGATTTGCTAATAATTACGTTGGCTGAAATACTCGTACTCACGTCTATCTATCATATCTATCATGAAGATTGAAGCAATGTGATGGGTCGTTGTCGACTTCCTGATGGCTTGCATATGTTGTGACGTACATATGTATATGTACATTGTCAGTGCAGAGGATATGCGTTGTGTCGTCAAAGTTATCACGTGCAAAGGAGGTGATGTAAGGTGCGCATTTTGTACGTATGTATGTGTGCACTCGTATATGAAATGAATATATTCCCCAATCCACAAAGTTTGTATGAAGATGTGGAGCGAATGGAAGAGTTTGTTGGCGTTTTTTTTTTTAATTTTCCAACTAGGGACTACCAACATTCAATAGCGAAAGCACCACCGCGCAATGCTTCAAAGCACAGTTCTCCACTAAGACCAGCCCAACATAGTTCAATTGATTGTCTCTAGTACAATAGACAAGAAAAATAATTTGATTGCTTATACATATAAGTTTACTTCAAATGGTTTGGTTTGTTACTTTTGTGGACAAAAATAAGTAAAATCACAGCCTTGGCCGGCCTATCCTGCTTGCTCTTTTAGAATTTGCTTCAAACACTTTTTTGGTTGCTCTTTCGCTCCTTAGGACGTGTCCATACCCACGTAACCTTTGCGACTTTATAAAACGCGCTAAATTTCGTCCTGCGATTAAAACACGGAGCTCGTGGTTATATCGTATACTAGGCCGGGTCGATTTGTATGGAGGCAAAAATATCACCCATTGCTCTATGAACATCATATTCTAGGGATCAAAATAAGAAACTTTGCCGAAGGAACTATACCTCTAAAACGAATTCTGATGTCCCCCAATTTGGGTCGAACTTTTTAGTTTCTTTTCTCATGTAAAGGTCAAAAATGGTGATATTTTGAATTGATTCTATGGGGAACCCCCCAGGGGAGTTCCAGGGGGTGTGCCACTGGCATGGATGGATCGGCCGCCCAAAGTTAGTGGGGGTCGGTCATAAATTTGGACTCGATTGGAGCATTCTAACTGGGTCAAAGTAGGATTTTTCGTTCGACCCAAATTGGGGGACATCAGAACTCGTTTTAGAGGTATGGTTCCTTCGGCAAAGTTTCTTATTTTGATCCCTAGAATACGATTTTCACAGAGCAATGAGCGATTTTTTAATCAGCCCGCCCTACCGTAGACGGTATGCCCCGCCTTCTAATCGTATAGGGTCAAATATTTTTCTGAGAATTTTTCTTTCAAAGCGGATCAATAAATTAACGTCATTAACTGTAAGCACCCATGCTTCACAGCCGTAGGTGAGAACCGGTCTTATTATGGTTTTGCACATCTGAAGATTTTGTTCCTTTGATATCAATGAAGATTTCATAATTCGATATGACCAAAGTATGCTGTAATAACTTCTGAAAATGGCCCTGCATTGATAAGGATGGATTCTTATTTATGCTGAGTACCACGCCTAAGTATTTCATTTCTTGCATGAGCTCAAAAATATAACTTGCGATTCTGAGGAGGCAATCATAAAAGGATCATATTGATCAAATTTATGTATTTTTTTGGTATACCCAATATTTTTAGGTGATTTTCGATATATTTTTGTTGAGTTTATCAAACACTTGTTTAAAGTCTATAAAGTGACAGTGTAGATTAATGTCATGAAAAATCCCCTGTTTCTGAATCATTCCCAAAGCATGGAACCGCTTGGAAATGGATTGGCGGGTAACTCCTAATACTGAAGCAGCTCTTCTTGCGTTTGACTTGGATTCTCATGGATCAATGCCTGCAATTCAGTTTCTTCGAAAGCTTTTGGATTTCCTTCACGCGGACGGTCGTCAACATTAAAATCGCCGTCTTTGAAGCGACGGAACCAATCTCGGCACGTTGTTTTACTTAAAGCAGCATCTCCATAAACTTTTTGTAGCTCTCGATGCGCTTCAGCCGCCGTTTTTTTCGAATGTAAGAGGAAAATCAGCACTTCCCGCAAATGACGATTATTCAGACATTTTCACAAAACCAAAAGTATATGACACCAAAACAAAATCACTTATCAGTCGAAGCAGTTTGTTTACCATCTGTCTAAGCTTGGTTTATGACGTTTAGGTTATGTAAGAATCGACTAGCACACACTACTGGCATATTATAAATCCTCCGATAGGGTGATTCATTTTGCTTCACCTCCTTATACTTGTTCAGGCAATTTTTAGTACATAACGGGTAATCTTGGGAAATTAAAAAGGAAAATTACAAAAAAAAATTGTTTGCCAGATTAATGGATAAGGCAGTATTATTACTTTAATTTTAAAATTTAATTATATTCTTAATTTAAGTCTTTACTTAATTCTGTTATTTTTCTTCTCTTATTCATACCTTAAATACATGTATTTAGTAAAGTAGTAGCCATCTCGTTTAATTCTTCGGCTCTCGGCTCCTTCTTCGCATTTAATTTCCAATTTATATATTATTAGATACTTTCCATTGGATGAATTTCCAGATGTCGGTCATTTTCAGTTTCAATCATTGAATTACGGTAATCACGCTCCATCAAACACAACTTGTAAAGAGTGGTTTCGACGCTTACAAAGTGCCAATTTCGACGTGAGTGATAAAGATCGCGAAGCGGCACTCAAAAAATTCAAAGATTCTCAACTACAACAATTATTGGATGAAGACGCATGTCGAATCCTTGATGATATGTCCAAATAGTTGGATGTTGACAGATTTACCGTCGGTTAATATGTATTTGCTCGCGATGGGAAAGGTTCCGAAAGCAGGTAACTGGGTGCCACAAAAACTTAATGAAAGGAATATCCAGACACGTTTGGTGATGTGTGAGATTTTTCTTGAATGACAGTAAAGAAAAGGTCTTCCGCATCGCGTCGTCACTGGCGATGAAAAATGAATCTATTATGATAACCCTAAGCGTCGAAAATGTTGCAGCCTGCCAGGTGAACTAGGACCATCTACAGCTAAAAAAAAAATTCATACTTCAAAGGTTATGTTGTGCATCTAGTGAGATCAGAAGGGTTTCATCTATTATGAACTCCTTAAACCATCTGAAACCATCACCGGCGATCGTTACCGGCTGCGTTTGAATCGAGTTCTCAAAGAAAAGTGGCCGGAATGGGACGGTAAACATGAAAAACTGATTTTTCTGCATGACAAAGCCAGACCACACGTTGCTAAATCGATTCAGAAATATGTAGAGGGACTGAATTGGAAAATCTTGTCGCACCCTCCGTATTCCCCAACTATTGCACCTTCGGACTACCATCTGATCAATGCACTCAGGCCTTATTGGAGAGCGGTTCACTTCTTACGAGAGCATCGCAAACTGGCTCAATGAAGGGATCAAGTCAAAAGAACTCGTATGCCGCCTGAGAAATGGAGTAAAGTTGTAGCTTCCAATGGCACATTCATTTCACACTTATTCATTTTTTAAATAATTCGTAACTGTGGTTAAGAAAGGACGGACACTTTTCCCATAGCCAATATTTATGTATTTCTTTAATCAAAGAACAACTTTAAGATCGAATTTTGAAAATTCTAAATGTGATTGGTAATAATAATAATAATAAATTATGTAAAAAAAATATATTAGTATAAAAAATAAACTCTGCGGCTAACCGCTTCCGCTAAAAAGACACGAGCGACACAGTCCACATGACGTACGGGGCATTTTTGTTTGGGCGCTGGGCCAAGAAAGGCAGCAGTTTGTTAAGCTAGATTAAAAAAAAAGTCAGTTACAAAAAAAAGTCATCACCATAAAAATCCGCCAATAATTTAATGAGAGCAGATAGAATAGTTTTCTTGATGGTAAAAAGCGGGCTCGATATATCGGCAGTGCTGAGATGAGAACTAAAATTTTGGCATAAGGTACGAACTGGCTCATTTAATCTCATGTCTTGTTTTACAACGTTTATAAAAAACAGTTCCGAAGTGACGATTCTAACTTGTCAATATAAATTTGGTATATAATATATTTCCTAAATTATTTTGATATTAAAACTTTGATTATAGTTATTTATATAAAATAAGAGAAATTCACATCTGGTTTATATTTAAATTTTTTAGTCGCATAATTCAAGCATAATCTAGCCATTCATTTTTCAAGTGATTCTTATTACTCATAACTTTTTTATGGCGTGCATATAACTCACACATTTCTTCACAATTTAAGATGTGCATTTAAGTGCAAATGCTTACACTTTGGCGACAAACAAATCAATTAGTTTTATTGCGGCTGAAATCCGCATAAATGTATTAATGCATTGATCGCCTGCTGTGATTTAGTACCGAGCAAGTACTTACTGCTAATTTTTCTACAAAACCATAAATATGTATGCATGTACAGTGTGCCACATAAGAGCGTAGACGCGGCTACCGGGAGCAGACTAAATTCAGTTCTGTAAATTTTTCTTCAAGCAAATGGGAGTTTGTGGACAAGAAAAAAATAAGTTTGAATTAAGTTTTTAAGTTAGAAGGTTCCTTTTTTACGCCATCTTTGACGTTTGTCAAGTAGACAGGTGTAAAATTTTACACGATAGAGCAACTCGGTAAAATTACTGAAACTTAATATGAAAATGTTCAATTTTTAAGAACAACAAATTCGTGATTTTTTTGTGAAATAATGAGCTGACAATTCAAATGCTGGTTCTGTCGGGGATAGAAAAAAGACTATCAGAAAAACAAAACGTTCTGATGTTGTAGATGTTGGTGGTGTAGAGCCTAGTATTGCTGAACAACGTTCGATTTCTATATCTCGACGTTCTCAACAATTAGGCATTCATGAATACAGCGTCCGGCATTCGAAGTGTAACCAATTAAAAAGGCCCTAAATTTAGTTTGGAAAATTACTTTTTTTCAACTCAAAGCAAAAATGTATGAAAATAATACAAAATTAAGAATCAATTTACTTTCGCTCGATATGGCCACCTTTTACCTTGACTATGGCCTTGAGATGGTCCAGAAACGAATCGCACGCTGCCCGAATGATACTTGCAGGTATTTTGGCCCACTCGCGGACAATGGATTTTCTCAGCCCATCCAGACTGATGAATCTTTTAGTTCGGACTTTGCTCTCCAAATGGCCCCTAGTGAACAATCGATCGGATTCGCGGTGAATTTGAGAGCCATTGTGTGGACGTTCTGAAGTTCGGAACGTTATTTTTTTGCCATTCCTGGTTCACTCGAGTTTTGTGAGACGGTGCTGAGTCCTGTTGAAACGTCCATAGTCTGCCACCAAAATGGTTGTCTGCCCACGGCTTCAAAGCAACCTTCAGAATACTCTTCTGATAATATTTCGCATTTACCTTGACACCAGGGCTCGATTAGAGAGCGCCCATATGCAGTTACAGCGGCTCAAACCATTACCTGTGGCGGGTGCTGCCTTCTGGTGGCCAATCGATGACTCAAATTCTCGTATGAACGGTCGGTCAAATAAAACCTATTGTTTAGGGAGGTAACGAATTGCTCAATTTGAAAAATTTTACTACGATCAGATATTTGGCACTTCGTCGGGGATGAATGTTAGTATTTGCTTCGTAATCGTAGTAAGAATGGGTCGTGCATTTGGCCGTAGTTGGTACTGGTAATTGTTGTACGGGTTAGGCTGAGCCTTTATGCCATAGTTTATTGTACGAATTCGGAAAATTTGGAGGTCTTTTCCTACGGTGGCCACCGTAGCCGAATGGGTTGGTGCGTGACTATCATTCAGAACTCACAGCGAGAACGTAGGTTCGAATCTCGGCGAAACACCAAAATTAAGGAAAAGTTTTTTCTAATAGCGGGCGCCCCTCGGCAGGCAATGGCAAACCTCCTAGTGTATTTCTGCCACGAAAAAGCTCCTCATAAAAATATCTGCCGTTCAAAGTCGGATAGCAACGACTACTCTCCTATGCAACAGACTGTACACCCATAATTGTATTCAAATGTTTAATAATAACTTAGTCATCATTGAACTTTTACTGCTGAGCGTAGTTGGCAATAATCATTCAATTTTCATAAAAATCATCGCCTACATGCGGTGACGGCGCTATATCATCGCGTCAGCAAATAAATAATAAACGATTTTTTATGTGCTGAGAACAAACAGGCTGCAAAAATATACTTTATATGCATGTAGACGCGCGTACATACCTATGAGTCTATTTATTATAGATTTAGAGTCGAAATAGAAAAATAATATGAAAACTCAAATGAATATGTCAGGGTTTGGTTTGTTTCATGTCATCAGGTAAATCACAAATATTAGGTGACGTAAAAATTGAAATACTAAGTAACAGAGGAAGTTTTTTCTAATAGCAATCGCCCCTCGCCTGGCAATGGTAAACCACACAATGCATTTCTGTTATGAAGAAGCTCCTCATAAAAATTTATTTGCTGTTCGAAGGCGGCATAAAATCATAGGAGCAGTTCGACCAAACACCTAATAAAGGGTGTAAGCGTCAATTATGTATATATAAGTGCATATATAAACTCATCCCTCGATTTAGACGCTAGATACGTTTTTGGAAAAATCATGTCAAACGAACTCCAGAGTTCATAAATACAAAGTGGACGGATGTGCTTAATAAACCCGAAAACTGTGTAAATCGATCTAAAGAAGATAAAAAAGAAAGTGCGTGTAGCGTAGTACACATAACAGATGTGAAACTTTCAAGGCAGACAAAGAAAGAGGGACCCGAGAGAGAATGAGAGACAGAGAAAGAAAGCATATCTAAATAAATTCACAACAGTTATAGAGAATACAAAAAGACAAAATTTACAAAAAACGGAGAAGGGTCGACTGGTGTAGGTTAACGCTGGCCACAAACCGTGGCAACAACGCACACTACGAGTACTCCGAGCGTTTATCACCCGCACAAACGCAGCGATTCCAGGACCGCAGCAAAGGCACAAATTACCGCAAGGCAATACCAATAAATCCGACGCCGGAATGAATACCACTTTATAGTACGAACAAGCACTAACCAGGAAACGGAAATAAGCGCCAAAAGTAGGCACCAAAAAAAAAACCCAAACAAATTGGGACCAAAAAACGCCCCAAACAGTAGGTGCCAAGGAAATTTAATGCCAAAAAGTAGGTACCAAAAATATATTTCCTACAAGTTTGCACCAACAAACAAGCGCCAAAAAGTAGGCAGTGTTATTTCTCACTAGAAATTAGCAACCACAAGGAAAAACTCAGGAAAAGTGTATCTAAGTTATATATAAGGTAAAGCTCTCTCTCTCCTTTTCCTCTAGCTTATATCTTTTGTCTCACACGCGGAACGAAAATTCATTATAATCGAGTAAAATGCGATTGATTCGATTTGAATTCAATTTATTTTTGAGAATTAAAACGAAAACAATAAAAAATAATAAAAATGCAAAATAATAAAAAGTGTAAAAAATTAACAATATTCTGAAGAAAGAAAAGCAATATAAAATTCAAACATAAATAACCTGCATAACAACTACAATTTAAAAAACAAACATCAAAATCAGCATCTACTCTCTTCTGAGTTTTATAAAGCAAGTATTCTTCTTTTGGTAGGGCTGGTAACTTCACTATCCAAGTTATTAACAGAAAATTCGGCAAGGGTTTCCATAGATGCAGCTTCACTAAATGATATATTTATTGGCTATACGATATGTGTTCAACAAGTATCGCGAATTTTGCGTTTTTTCAAAAATTATTTATTTATTCATTAATACCTATTTTGCCCCCTTCAAAGTATTCCCAATGAGATATTATGCACTTGTGCCAACGTTTTTCCAATCTTCGAAGCACTTCAAAAAATCATTTCATTATCTTGTTCAGCTCCTCCTTCGATGCCGTCTTTATCTCGTCAATCGTAGCGTACCGTCCTCCTTTCATGGGCCTCTTCAGTTTCGGGAAGAAGAAAAAGTCACAGGGAGCCAGATCTGGGGAATACGTTGGCTGTGGCATCATTAGTGTGTTGTTTTCGGCCAAAAAGTCGCGCACAAGCAACGATGTGTGAGCAGGGGCGTTATTGTTATGCAAGAGCGAATTTTTGTTCTTCCACAAATCCGGGCGTTTCTGGCGGATTGCTTCACGCAAATTGCGCATAATTTGTAGTATTCCTTATTGACCGTTTTATCCTGTGGCAAGAACTTATGATGCCCAACGCCCCTGCAGTCGAAGTAAGCAAAACTTTTACATTCGACCGAACTGGGGCGCTTTTTTCGATCTTGGTTCTTGCGGCAGCTTCGTTTGAGATGATTGAGCTTTAGTTTGCACGTCATAGCCATAAACCCACGATTCGTCAGCAGTTATGACCCTCTGGAGCATATTTGGGTCATCGCGGACAGAGTCCAACATCTCAACCAATCGCAAGGTGTATGAGCTCGACTGCAACGCCAAAAGAGAATTCGTAATGTTGAAACATCAAAAGTGAGTTGAAAGCGTGTTGGCAGCGTTGAAAATAGTAAGTTATACTTATTTTGTGAAGCTTGTTCGATAACTCTCTTGTTGCTTTCACATGAAAATTGTTCGTTAAGTGAGCCGAGCAGAGAAGTGACGAATAGAAGAGGCCTTGCATTACCCCTTGAAGAGAATTGCAGCGAATAGCGAGTAACAGGTTGACGGTTGAAATCGCACAGGAGAGATTTCTTGAATAGGTTGAAAACTCAGGGTTGCTTTTTTGATTACTTGATGGCAATTTATTTGTTTACAAGCGATAGAATGGCAAGTAACAAGCAAATAATATTCGATTAACACAAGAAACCCTGCAAATTACCAAAAATACGTAGAAAGAAGTTTTTTTTGACAAATCGAAAAAGGATTGTATTCCATTATGACAATGCAAGGCCACACACGCCTTTGGTGACCCGGCAAAAATTATAGGAGCTTGGCTGGGACGTTTTGCCACATCCACTATATAAATTATTTTTGAACCATCAGATTATTTTTTGTTTCGATCTTCACAAAACTCCTTGAATTGTAAAAATTTCAGTAATGATGATGATGTCAATTCGTACCTGATTCAGTTTTTTGCTAATAAAAACCAGAAGCTTTATAAACGTGGAATTATGATGCTGCCTGAAAGATGGCAAAAGGGCATTGATCAAAATGGGCAATACATTACAGAATAAAGGTATTTAGTTCCTTGAAAAAATTGTCTTTAATTTTATTAAAAACATCCGTAATTACTTAGTTGCCAACCCAATATTTTGCTCTCAGCCAAATTCGTTGCCGCAACGGACCCATTGTGACAGGCCTATTACGAATGGGAGTGCGAATTGCGTGCCTTTTTTTTCGAAAATGAGCGAGGAGCCGCGGTTACAGTAAATGGGGAGCGTTACCGTGACATGCTCAACGAGTTGTTTCCAAAAATTGAAGAGGATGACATGGACGACATTTGGTTTCAACAGGACGAAGCAACTTGTCACACTGCCAAAGTTACACTCGAACTTTTGGCTACCGTTTAATCAGCCGAAATTCCGATATCAATTGGACGCCTCTGAGCAGTGATTTAAGCCCGTTGAACTATTTTTTGAGGGGAGCCGTTAAGGACAAATGCTATGCGAACCATCCAGAGACGATTGATGCTTTCAAACACGAAATCGAAGTTGCCCTTAATGAAATTGGAGCCCAAACAATCGAAAATGTGCTTAAAAATTGGGTTGATTGAATGGCCTACTGTAAAGCCAGTCGTGGCAGTCATTTTCATTCACAAATGAAAATGTTCAATCTTCAAAAAAAAAAAAAAGTTTGAAAAAATATTAATTAGGTTTTTATTTTTATAGCCCATTCAAAAAGCAAATTTTACATGGCCCACCCTATATTAAACTAATTTTGAATTTGAATACTTTTTTCCCCAGTGGCGTCAAAGTACTTGTCGAATTACATATAATTCTTTATACCTTGCAGAAATTGTTCAACCATAAAAGGCCGTACTTCAGAAAATATGCCCAAAATTGTCCATTTTTAATACGATAATTATTTTATCTAAAATTTATGACTATACCTACATATTAATAATGAGTAATAACAACGGCAAATTTTATGACTATTATTTTGTATTTTTGTTGGTAAATCTACATTTTCAACAGTCTGTAAGTAATGTATTGCATATACATACCTACATCCAACTCTACTCCTCTTTTTAGCTGCATCCTCACTTTCTTCCATTGCAAAATTGCGCTCAATGACTCAAGCTTTGTTTTCGACTCAAAAGCCACAGAAAAGTGAGCACGAACAGGTGGTCAATGTGCGAGAATAATTCTCATTTTCTCCACCAGCTCACTGTGTTTGTGCTCATGCATGTGAAGATTCACTGATATCTAATGAACGTGGATGTATGCAGTATGTATGTGTTAGCATTTATTAAAAAAAACCAAAATACCTTCCAAGCTACAAAGAGGCTTCAGAGATGCTATAAATATATGTATCTATCTATGTATGTAATATGTGTATAATCACGTGTGGCAGTCGCATGAGATGCAAACGAAGAAAATAATCAACGAGTCTCACTATATGTAGAAAGAGAGCCAGAGCGAGAGTGGGAGAGAGTATGTAACTGAAGTGGTTCTTAAGGGGGGGGTAGGGTTTTTAGGGTAAAAAAAAAATCGATTTTGGTTTATTTGAGAAAATGAATGTACATAATCTCAAGAATGTTGTGTCCAAATTTTAAGACAATCGGTGCAAAACTCACAAAGTTAGAGTATTATAACCGTTGGCCGCTCCGACTCGGCTACCTGCTATGGTCGAACTTTAAATCGATTTTCTGGAAAACGACGTTTTTCAAGTCGGTGGACACTTTTTCTCTGAATCTACTTGACCGATCTTCCTGAAATTTTGTACACACTTTCTCTATATAATTACCGAGGTAACCCTGGGAGGTTTTTTTGTTTTTTCAATTTTTGTTTATTTTACAATAAACAATATTATGCGATTTATCGTCTAAAAATCGCATTTCTACTTCAAATGTTAAAAAAAATTGAAAAAAAAATTTTTTAAAATAAAAACTCGACAGGGTTACCTCGGACAATTGATTACCTAATGAAAACTCTTTGATTTTTTGATTTCAAATGATCCAATGCTGAGAAAAACTGTCCACCGCAAATTGCCTTTTTTTCGAGACGTCTGCGTAGATCTGCTGTCAACGGCTCAATTTTGTATATTTTCTTGTGAAAATTTTTGAGAATATTTTTGAAATATGAGTTTACAGTATACTAATTGGATAAATAAATTTACATGAATCATCTTCCCAAAAAAAATTCTTAAATAAGTGCATATTTATAGTGGAATTAACCCTACTCCCCCTTAAGCAAGATCAACAATTAATAACCGCTCAAACGCTGCACCCACTTCGCCTACATTCAAATATGGCTGATTTGCTGGGTAGCTGCTGGTTGCTGCTTAAATGGGCGACAGCAAATATGGGTCAACACAATCAGGCTGCATTTTACGAATGTATTTATTTATTGTAAGACGATTTATATGTAATACACATTTGTATGTATGTATGTGTGTACATACATGCTATCAGTATATGCATATGTAAATATAGATATGAGAACATATAAAATGTGTATTGTAGTATATTTGTTTTTCTACATTATTATACAGGCTTTGTACTCCTACGTATGCATGTTTATGTGTTTGTGAGAAGAAAAGAGAAAACTTGAAGTTCAACTATAATGCTTATGGTGGACGATTAGGTGAATGTGGTGAATGAAAGTGATCTTTCTGCCACTTGATTGAAAGCGAGACTGTTCGCATGTACATACATACATACATACATACAAGTAGCATATCGCTATGCGGATTGCATTTCTTTCTGACTTCGTGGTTAACTTGTGGTAACGGTTGTTCTTTCAGAGCTTATTTATTTATGTGTGTCTATGTAGAAATTGATTGGGCGCAACCAGTTGAATTATGTAGAATTGCATACCCAGATGGAAAACTTTGAATCAGTTTGAGAAATTATTAGTTCAGAACAGGTGTTAACCCTGGGTTGGGTACCCGGGTTTGACCAGATTTTTCGAACCAATATATTTCTATTATAGCTAACGACTTAAGCTTCCAGTTGTTCTTCTTCTTCTTCTTAGCGTCCTAGTCGTTGGTGAATCATTGCTTCCTTCACAGCTTCTTGCCATCAATTTCGATTTACAGTCAGTTCCCTCCAACGTTGCACGCGCATTTTGCTAGGATAAGCTTCCACATCTTCTAGCCACCTTTTCCTCGGGCGTCCTCTTTTTCTTTCTCCAATTAGGCGAAGATCTATTTATTTTTTTTAAGCAGTTTTATTAAACCTTTTGGCTTATACAACTAATATTCTTCAAAATAGGACCCTTGAGCGTCAATACACCGCTGGTAGCGGTCCTTCCACTGCAGGAAACATTTTTTAAACTCATCCGCCGGAATCGCGTTCAATTCGGCTGTCACAGTTTTTGGATCGCTTCGATAGAGGCGAAACGCCTCCCCTTCAGCTTTCTTTTTAGGCGCGGGAACAAGAAGAAGTCCGGAGGGGACAGGTCTGGGCTGTAGGGAGGGTGGGGAAGCACCGGAACCCCCATCTTGGCCAATGCAGAGGAAAGCGGTGTGCGCCCGCGCATTGTCGTGATGAAGGGTCCAATTGTTGACGAGGTCGGGCCGAACCCTGGCGACGCGGTTTTTCAGCCGAAGGAGCACTTCTTTGTAAAATGCCGCGTTTGCAGTGCTTCTTGGAGGTACAAACTCCTTGTGGACGATACCTCGAGAATCGAAAAAGATGATCAGCATGGTTTTGACCTTGGATTTCGGCATGCGCGCCTTCTTGGGTCATGGCGACTGGCTCGTGTGCCACTCCGCACTCGCTGCATTTTCGCCACTGCAAGATCCTAACACACTTTTAAAACAGCTTTCACGCGCGGAGCGATGTTGACTTCACCGCTGTTGCCAGCGAACTGTGACCGGTTTCTAGTAGAAGGGGAAAGTCCAACGATCATTTTCCCCCACCAGCCGATTCGGTTGATCGCTTACTTTTCAATCAAAACCTGTAGTGCCTTTCTCGTTGATTGCTCCCTTGGCATTCTAGTCACTTCAACTTATTATAGTTTGTTTCTTAACTATGTCTTCCAGTTCGGCATTGTGCCATCTGCCAGTCTAAGTGGACCATAGATCTTAAAGAGCACTCTTCTTCCAAAGCACATTCGCTGTTTGGCTCGTTAGCTTTCAGCGTCCATAGTTCACAGCCATAAACTTCCAGTTAGTTTCCTAAAATTTAATTTTCTATTGATCTATAGGTAGAACCTTTTAAAAAGGATCTTCGAACAAAAAGAAAAAAGGCCAAACCCGAATGTCCAACCGAAGGTTTTAAAAAAGTGCCCTACGGAGTGTTAATATGGCAGAAGCCAGTCCAGAGACCAGACTTATTGGTCTCTCGTTTTCTTCTTCCCCTCATTCTCCTCATTTCTCATCAATAATTACGTCACGGCTAAAGTGAACTCTTGTTTCTACAATAGTCTTCGTCATCTTGTATTGCAACATTCTTATGCGTGAAAAACAGAATGAAGAGGTATTGCCAACATCTGACCGCAAACCGGCTGCTAGCGATTTCGAGGGCATCAGCATATTTGCTGACGTAACCGGGGTTACACTTGACAGAGGTTTGCTTACGAAAAGATTGACATTGTGTTGATGATATATGAAAAAAATCAAAACTGTATTCGCATAAGTTATTTCCTTGCTGTGCGCCCAACGACTGATTGGACGAGCGTAAGAATACTTGTAGTCCGGAACCCACAGGCCATTTTGACTTCATCATTTCATGCCGACTGATTTTAATACTGAAGGCAGCTGCCATCCAATGGATGACGAAACTAACCGTCAGCAGGTCCAGTAGCGGTGGGTACGTGCGTGGGATGCTGCGAAACGTGTCGAAAAAATTTTTTTGACAACTCTTTTATTACCGGCCGAAATTTTTTTTGTGGAAGGCCGTTTTAGGAGATCTCGATGATGTTTTGTTTTTTCTGGAATTCGAACATTGGTTAGCTGAGGTAATCGTTTAAGTACCTATGCATAGAGTAACTGGCGTCAAGTAGAACCCACTTGAGGAGTGTACAAGGTGGCGCAAAATTAATCACCCTATCGGAAGATTTATAATTTTTGCAAATGACGTCGTACGTTAATACTGCTTGAAACTTGTAGACTAGTCAGCTGCGGTATACAAACAGACAAGTAATGGAGCGCGTAAAGATCAAAAGAAAGATTTCTGAGACATAGAATATTTTTTTTTTATTTACTAGAAAAGTTATTCAAAAACAGAATTGCATGATTAATTGTGCGCCACTTTGTATCAGCAAATATTTCATCATATGTGTTTTATCTTGTAAAGTTATTTTTCTTTTGCAATGGATAACCAAACCGACCACTTCGAACGCTCATACGACAGTCGGTGCTAAGTTACCGGAACGACCCGGATTTATATTCGGCAAAGGACTGTCACTCCAGCAGCATCCCCGCATGCATATGGCATGGGCAATTTCCATGCTGCTACAACAACAACAACAAATAGGAACTAAAAAGGTGTTTCCGATTGTTTATGGGAGGTTAATGAACCAACTGAAGTGAAAAGTTTTGTTGTGTGAATTTTCAGCTAACCAACCACTCGCTTGGCTATTTTTTCAAATATTTCATACATTTAGCTGAGTAAAGTAAAAAAAAGCTCATTAAAAAAATCCATTTAATATGTTTTGAATTAATAAAAAGTTATGACGTAAAGCCAATAATGCAAGACATTTTGCCGCACAAAATAACGTTTAGTTTTGTAAATTTGAAATATTTTGCTGGCTGCATTCACTGATTACGCAAGCAGTAGGTACATATGCACATTTAAATATGTGCGTACATACGTTACATATATCTACACTAGTGGCCACGCGGACCTTACCAGCAAATTTTTAAGTTTACGTCCTTTCTTAGCCAAAGTTACAAATTATTTAAAAAATTAAGTGTGAAGTATGTGCCCTTGGAAGCTAAAACTTTACTCCATTTCTCAGGCGGCATACGAATTCCTTTGACGAAAAGTTCGAGTTATTTTGACTTGATCCCTTCATTGAGCCAGTTTGCGATGCTCTCGTAAGAAGTGAACCGCTCTCCAATAAGGCCTGACTGCATTGATCTGAACAGATGGTAATCCGAAGGTGCAATGTCTGGGGAATACGGTGGGTGGGGCAAGATTTCCCAATTTAGTCCCTCTAAATATTTCTGGACCGATTTAGCAACGTGTGGCCTGGCGTTGTCATGTAGCAAAATCAGTTCGTCATGTCTACCGTCACATTCCGGCCACTTTTCTTTGAGAGCTCGATTGAAACGCATTAGCTGCAGCCGGTAACAATCGGCAATGATGGTTTCAGATAGTTTAAGGAGCATATAATAGATGACTCCATTCGATCCGACCAGATGTACAACATAACCTCTGAATCATGAATATTTTTCTCGCTGTTGATGGTAGGCTCCAGCTTTTTCGACGCTAAGGGTTATCATAACAGATCCATTTTTCATCGCCAGCAACGATGCGATGCAGAAAACCTTTTTTTTCTGCCGTTCAAGAAGCATCTCACACGACACCAAACGTCTCCCGATATCCCTCTCCTTCAATTGATTTGGTACCCAGTTACCTGCTTTATGGATCATTCCCATCGCGTGCAAACGTTAACCGACGGTTGATCTGTCAACACCCAACTCTATCATCAAGGGTTGGACATGCGTCTTCACCAAATAATTATTGTAGTTGAGTATCTTCGAACCTTTTCGGTGCCCCTTTGCGATCTTTATTACTCACATCGAAATTGGCACTTTGGAAGCGCCGAAACCACCCTTTACAAGTTGTGTTTGATGGAGCGTAATTACCGTAAATATTGATCAATCTACGACACATTTCTGCTGCACTTTTCTTTAAAAGGTAATAGTGAAGCATGACTTACCGCAAATGCTGTTTTTTCTGGACGAACGTAGACATTTTTGACGTCAGATAAAATGGGATTTTTACGTTTTCAACTACTGCGATCGAGACCTCATTTAACTCTCTCTCTCTTTCTCTTATTAGAGTGAACACAAAAATAGTATAGGGTGTTTTTTTTAGAGGTTAGGTTTTCAAGTTGGCGCTACTTTTTTCGTAGATGGTCTTTTTGACAGCTGTCACTTGATTTATGCTCAGTTTGGTTTGCCATTTCATAATGAATAGACTTACACCTGAACAACGTTTGCAAATCGTGCAAATTTATTACGAAAATAATGGTTCGGTTCGCGCGACGCATCGAAGAAAATTTTGTTCAGCGATGAAGCTCACTTTTGGTTGAATGGGTATCATTTTTAAAACATAATGGCAAGCCCTTATCTTTATAATAAAGCTAAATTCTTGGCCATAACATTAAATTATATACGTTTTATTTCATCTTGAAAACCTAACCTCTAAAAAAAACACCCTATATAAGCAGCGACACCTCTTTTACAAGGGCGGAAACTTATTCCCATACCCAATAGTTTGTGAGAAATGGTCATTGAACACAACGATTTAAAAAATGTGCACTAAATTCAAGCAAGTAACTTGCGATCAAAAATTGATTAGTTTTGCTTTGGAAAAAGCACAAGTGACTATTCGCGAGATAGCGAAACAAGTTGGTTGCAACCATCCAACAGTAATAAATTTACTCAAAAAACAAAAAGACCTGGATGATCGTTTGGTACGTCAGAGTCTCTCTTAGAACTAAGAGAGATACATCTCCCCGTACAGATAGTGTTATTCGTATCATTTGTTTAAAGGATCGCTTTAAAAACCACCAACAAATTAGAAAGGACCTGGAGGAGACCACATAATGTAGCCATAATTTTAAGAATTGTACGAAGGAGACTGCTTAGTGGGCAAAAGTGCACCGTAGTTGGTCGTTGGAGCAGTGGAAAACGGTAATATGGCCGGATGAAAACAGATTTAATTGCACTACAACGATCATTTACCATGTGTTCGGGGAACGCTTTAAAGAACATTGTGAGACGAGAGCGGTTAAGCATCCTTAGAGTCAAATGGTGTGGGCATGCTTTTCTTTCTATATACGGGGTCCTACGGAGCCTCTTTGTTGATGGAATGATGAACGCTCAAATGTGTGGAAAAGTCGTATCAAATATATTTTGATATATTCCCATATTTATGGGTAAGATAAATGTCATCTGCCGCCATTTTTTTCTTAAATGTGCAGCAAGAGTTTGCAGATTTCAGAATATCGCATTTGGTGTGATCAAGAAATTATGGCGACTTGAACCCGATTGAGCTCCTTTGGCACACAATGAAAAAGGAAGTGGCTCAACACAGGCTCTTTATAATGCTACTGGTAGCATCGCGAAACGTTACGGAGGTGGTCATCAAAAGACTGTAACGTCACGTGAAATGGTTAAAAAAGTGAAGAAGCGATTTGAGCGAAATTCCCGACGAAGTGCCTATCAAATGGCGAAAGAACTCCAAATATCTGTCTAGCCCTACAAGATCCAAAAGGCGCATGATCTTACACCAAAGCAGCAACAAGTCAGACTTGAGAAAGCGAAGGAGTTGCTTCGCTTGGCCGAAAGCGGTAAATTTCCGAACATTGTGTTGTCTGACGAGAAAATTTTTCAAATTGAGCAATTCGTAAACTTCGATAGGGTTTATTCGACCGACCGTTCATACAAGAATTTGAGTCATCGGGCCGCTGTAACCTCAGATGAGCGCTCTCCAATCGTTTTCATCGAGCCTGGCGTCAAGGTAAATGCGAAATATTATCGGGAAAGTATTCTGGAGGTTGCTTTGAAGACGTGGGCAGACAAAAATTTCGGTAGCAGACCATGGATGTTTCAACAGGGCTGAACACCGTCTCACAAAACTCGAGTGAACCAGGAATGGCTAAAAAACAACGTTCCGAAATTCATAACGTCCACAAAATGGCTGTCGAATTCACCAGACGCAAATCCAATGGATTATTTTCTCTGGACCTTTGTGGAGAGTAAAGTCCAAACTAAAAGATTCATCAGTCTCGAGGCGCTGAAAAAATCTATTGTACGCGTGTGGGGCAAAATACCTGTAAGTCACATTCGGGCCATAGTAAAGACAAAAGGTGGTCTTATCGAGCAAAAGTAAATTGATTCTTAATTTTTTATTATTTTCACATATTTTTTACTTTGAATTGAATAAAAGTACTTTTTTAAACTAAATTTACGGGCGTTTTAATTGATTACACTTCGAGTGCCGGACCCTGTAAGATAGAGCTGAAAAATGTGTTAAATAAGATATGGCGACAGCAAATTCCGAATGTAATTATTGAAAACCTCAAGCAATAATTAATAATACAATAGAAAAATTACCTTCATAATTAAAAGGGAACACTTTTATTCAAAAAATTTGCATTTATGAAGCTTTATTTTCTAAGATTTGGTAAGTTAAGCCGCAGTAATTGAGAAAAAAGTGCAAAAATGTTGGGGGTAAGGTTTACGTGGCCACGAGTGTATGAGTATGTAGATGTATATGTAGAAGTACATATGGACATATATATATATACACACACACACACACACTAATAGTTAAAAACTGCAATTAAGATAAGAAAACTAACAAATGGGCGGAAGAGAAATGTAAAAATAAATAAAAATACTAACCAGGAATTGTTAAGTTAAAAAGCGATTAATATTTAAATATTTACAAAAACAAAGATCGGATGGCAAATGAAGAATTTTATTCTGGTTGTTGTTGTGGTTTTAACAGTAATGGTAGCCCCGTCAGTGTAGGGCATATCACCGGTCGTCTTCGTCTAGCTCATCTAGGGGTAGGCTCAGGAAATATGCTGTTTCGACAGGTTGGGTCCAGAGGGAGAGAGGTGTTAGATGAGTCGGTTTTAGGGGGCATGTGAAGAGGTGGTTAGTGTGGTGCGGGGTACCTTCACATGCCGGAATTTTAATCTGGTCTTATAATGTGCTTGAGAAACCAAACTCATCGAAAAGGGCCTAAATATTTTACAATACTTCATTATCTCATAAGGCTATCATTAGTAACGCATATCTGGCCCCGAAATTCTGATTGCACCCTTGTTTCTTGATGCATGCGTTTTATTTTATAAAATTTTATGTTTTATTGACTAATGCCCATTACTTTTTTGGCAGAGTGTAAAATAGAAATGCCAGTCTGTGGCAGAAGTAAAATAAAAGCAAAAGTTTGCAACGTAACTCGTGTTTTAAATTATAAAGAAGAAGCAACAGAGCGAAACCAAATTCGTACTTTCTTTTAATTTTTTCTTTCCTCTTTTGGGTGCTAGTTCTTGTTCTAATTTATGTTGTACATGCGCCTAAATTCTCGCTGGCCGAAAGAGGTGCACAGCTGAGAACTTTGTGCTAATAATTTCATGCATAGAAACTGTGTCAATGGCTTTTATTTCATTTTGTGTATGTTTTGTTTTTGTTACTTCTGCGTTGATCTTTTCCTTCAGCGCGTGCTAATACATACTTACGAGCACTCATGCGTATATGATAAAGGTTTGAAGCGAACGTGAAAGGGCCGATAAAAGCAAGATTGTGTGTGAATGCTTGTATGTGAAAGAATCCGTTTAGTAAAATTATAGCAAAAATGATAGCGGCCCGAGTCAATTTCTTAACATTTCGAATACCAATAGTTACATTCGGCGGCCACCTTAGCCGAGTGCTTCGGTTGGTATCGAGTTTGATTATTGCTGTGACGAAAAAATACATCAAATGATGGGAAAATGCAATGGAATTCTGTTGCGACAAACTTCTCATAAAATCCGATCACGGCATGGGGACAATCAAAAAATTGTAGGCCAGCAATTTTGTAGAGCAACCTCGAGACGCAGTCCACAAGGTATACCAGTACATGCAAAGGGTGAATAGATTGGAGGTACTTTTTTCAATAGGTTTTGTTTTCACAGATCACTCGTGAGTACTGTTAAACTAAATACATACTTTTTTCAGTATTTATTTACATTTCATCATGGAAAGACTTACGACTCAACAACGCTTACAAACCCTTGTAGGGACTACGAAAATTGTATTTATGAAAAGTGTTCGTCGCGCGCTCAGGCCAACTTATGGTGTTCTATGATGGCGGCAAGGCATTGTTGGATGCATCAATAAGTAAAATTGACCTATTTGGGCTGAAGAGTAAGCCGCAGCCATTCAAGAACCAACCAACAGCCATTACATCCATTAAAAACAACCGTCATTGCGGCCTATGGGCTGGAGGAATTGTCGCCTTATATTTCTTCAAAGACGAGGCTGGTGCGCTTTGTAACAGTGAATGGCGAACGCTATCGCGCCATGATAAATGGCGTTTTGATGCCGCATGACAGATAACAGATGCCGGAAATTGAAGCAAGTGATCTCCACAGCATTTGATTCCAACAATACGGCACTACTTGCCAAACAGCCCTTGAAACAATGTAACAATGCAATTAATGCCTCGTCGTTTCGGTAAGCACTTTATCTCTAGTCTCGGACCAGTGGATTGGCCAGCAAGATCGTTTGGACTTTCATATGTGAGGGCATGTAAAGTCTAAATGCTTTGTGGATAAATCAGCTTCGATTGAGGTATTGGAAGCCAACATTACTAAAGTTATTCATGAGATACTGACCGAAGTCCTCCAGTGAGTCGCGAGCCATTCAAAATTGGTGTTTACGGATGGCCGAATTACAGCGCAGTTGAGACATACATTTGAAAGGGATTATCTTTAAAAAATAAATGCCATAACTGGTTCTACACAAAAATAATAAAGATTGCCCAATCAAATAGAGGTTTCGTTGTTTTATTTCAATTTAGAATCCGATACCTCGAAATTGATCACCCTTTATAACTTTCCTACAAATCAGTACTTGTTTCATTGAAATCGGGCGATGGAGACACTCAAAAAGGGGTTTAAAAAGTTAGCGGTAGTCAGAGGCCCGAAAAAATGATGATTTTCAATAATTTTTCTTTGCTTGTTAATTGCTTTAGTTTACAAAAAATAAAAACATAACATTAATATATCGTGTTTTGACTTGCCTTAAGCAAAATTTCGAAAAAAATGCGTTTGGCTTAGAACACATAACAGAAGTGCAACTTTCAAGGCAGACAAAGAAGAAGGGAGAGAGAGAGAAAGAGAAAGAATGTATATCTAAATAAATGCACAACATTTGTAGAGAATACAAATAGCCAAAATTTACAAATAAATTCCCCTTCATCGCTCGACATATTGACAACTCGTACTTTTACGATGGATAGTTTCATTGTGTGCGGACAAGCCACTGACGGTACGACCCGTGTGTGGAGGCCCTATCTGCGTTAGCGGAGGCCCTAGCGACGTTGAAATAAAATGTGCTTCGGCATAAGTGTCTTGCTTTTACCTAATAGCACTGCTTACATGTGATTCACAATAGAGCAGGCGAATCCAATTTTGTACTAAACATCAATCGCCTTTTTTTTACAGACGTACACGGGGACAAATTTGTTTCTTTTTCGTAATATTTGAAGGTAAATTAGTTAAAAAAATTTTAATTTAGCAATTATCGAGGAAAAAAAGAAATACGGTACGCAACGACTATGGATATGAGCTTGGACGAAATAATTAAAACCAAAAAGATTGCTCGACCATCAGCAGTTGAGAAATTGTAAGTATGTCGAAATATATGATATTTCCATGTGTTAAAGTCTGAGTAATCTGAAATCTTTTGGTTAACGCTTTTAATTCATTGCAGCAACAATTCGGGAAACCCACGTAAATGATTAAGATTGCGAAAAACCTTAAATAGGTCGATACTTAAACAGAGCATTGCGACTGATGCCCGTAATAAAATAATAAAAAATATAAACTGTTAAATATCAGACGGTCAACAGCAAATAAGCAACCGAAAATGGATGGATTTATGATGGTAAATTACTATAAAATGTGTAAGATGTAGCTTTGTCTCTCTCCTTTTCCTCTACGTTATATCGTTTTTCTCTCTCGCGGAACAAAAATGCCCAAAACGTTGCATGGCCTTGAAATTTTACTCTCCATTCTCGCTTGTCCATCGACACCTAAGAAGTTTCACTTCCAAAATTAATAATTGTAAAAGTTAGCGTTGTTTGTGTGGAGCCTGTTTCGTCAGACCTCCCTTGCGGCGACCATCATAAGTCCTTGGATATTCATCTAAAATCAATCGGACAAGAGAAATTAGTTTTATTAATAGATAATCTTGTGCCATGACAAGTCACAGTGATCACCAGTTCAAAAAAACATAGTTTTGAGAAAAACGCATTTAAAGTTTTGCTACTTGCTCTCGAACGCTCCGGACGCCCCAGCGCCCTTTGTTAATTGTTGAATAACTCGAAAAGTATTTGTTGGATTCACTTCAAATTTTCACACAATATTTTTAATCCAATCCGAATTTTGAAAATTCTGACTACCCCTAACCGCTTAAACATTTTAGTGTGGCGTATTAATATAATGAAGGTGAGTCTGTTAAATTCACTGAGAGCCGAGTAGTATCGATCGATGTGTATCGATATCGATATCAGTAGTCGTTCTCTCCTAATGAATAGTATACAAAACTTTATTTTTTAACATAACCTGGAATTTTGAGAAACATGCACTACCAGCGCGTGTCTGCAGATCATATCCAAAGCTTCATCAATTTTACACGTCATATTGCGTATTTTCTCCAAGATAAAACTTTTTCATTCGGCCATTTTTCTGGATTACAAGAGCTTTGTGAGCACCCAAAAATCATAGATACTCTTGTAAACCGTATAAATATGTGTCTGTATGTACTTAATATGCAAATCGAACGTAGTTTTCGTTGCAGCGCATTTTTGTCTGTTACCTTTTATCCAGTTAATATTTTCCACTTTTTTAATTTTGCATATTTGCATATTTGCATTTGAATAAATTACATTACCAATACATTGATTGGCAAAGGTGAATGAAACTTTATGAATGCCAACGACTCAGCCAGCTACACCTGTTTGAAATGGCGGCGTAGTAAGTTACGCCGGCGCAGAGCTGCTCTTATGTACATATACGTACATACATACACACATACATACATACCAAAGCAGCGCATTGATGCAGGCATACGAGTATACACAGATTTATGTGAATATATGCAGAAAAATATGCGCAAGTATATTTCCATTAATTCGTACATACATACATGCATACATATGGTATTGATATTTTTTGATTAACAAAATTGTTGATGTTTTTCAAATGATAGCTGCTATATTCCATTTCGCAAAGTGCAATCATATCAATACGAGTATCAGCATACGAGTCAAATGCTGTTGTCTTTACTTGACTTTGCTTTATTCTTGAGACAAAAATGCTGAAAGAAAGCTGTAATTTTGTTAATATAATCGGCGATTACACAAGTCAACTACAACAATAAGGCTTTGCGCATATAAATAACGACACTGCACTGTGGGCCAGAAGACCAAAAAATTTGGCCAAAAGTCATTGAAAGATTTTTCAAAATGCAATATAGTATCATCATATAGATAAGTGACAGTAGTTATTTTGTAAATGTTATAAGTTTTAATGAAATATTTAAGCTTGTATAATAAGTTAATATAAGTGTAAGGCTTAAATGATCACCATATAGCTATTGTTCTAAACTGTCACTGTGTTACTGAAATGTAGTATTTGTCATTAATTATATTGCATTTTCTCATTAGTTGCAATCATGTAGTATGTGAAAATAGTCAATAGCTGAAAAAATAAATCTGATGTTAGAAATATTGAGAATAATTGTGAAAAATTTTGTTTTTTTTTTACTACTTGTTAATACGCCGATTGAGCCTTGCGCAAAACTCCAGAAACTATTAACAATTTCTTTACATTAACGTCTTCAGTAGTTCATGTGTAACAAGCTAAAGGTGCGGTTTGCTGCGGTTTTTCATTTTCTTTTAAAAAAAAAATGAAGTTTTACTGATCTATGCGCGAGTTGACTGTATATCAATCATTTGCCAATAGGGTGTAAAAAGTTAACCAAGTATTAAGAGTCACACAATTTTAACTTATTTAATTCATAATGACTTCATTGAAGAAAAAAGAGGTTCTTCAAATTATGTTAGGTAATAATGACATGAATATAACCGTTGATTCAATTTTAACAAAAATTGGTATCAATAAATCAGATGTAGGTTGTAAAGGATTGGAACGCTTGAAAAATGCTTTAAATAGTTTAAAGTCAAAAAGAAATGCAAAATATCAGCATTGCAGTAGGAAAATAGCTGTCTTTGAGTCACAAAATTCAGAGTGGTTAGATTCTGAATTTACTATTCCTGACTTAGACCTCACAGCTAAAATAAGTAAGACTGAAATACTTAAAAGAGGTCGTCCATCGCTCGATTTTGCAGAAAAATCTACTAGATCGAAAAGACGAGAAGTGTCTAAAATCAGTGAAGAACATGATAATGATCGTCAGAAACTATTAATGGCTACTAGTCATGCGGCACGAGTTTCAGGGGAAGCAGATTTGCGATCGGTACTTAACGAACTTTCAAAAAGCGAGGAACAGGCTAAGAAAATTAGAAAAAGAATGACAACACCTTTTCCTACAATAGAAAAGAAAAGCCCAGAAGTGGCTTTAGCATTTCTTTTCGATAATTCTATGTCTAAACAAGTCTATCAGAATATGCGATTAGCGACCAAATTTAGTGGAGCAGACATTTGGCCTGCGTATAATGCGATTAGAGAAGCCAAAGAAAAGTTAAGACCATCGAAAGAGTCAATTAAAATTTCTGAAACGTTAGCTGAAGTATCACTTCAAGAACTTTTAAACTACACGGTGAATAGAATAATAGAACTACAAAGAGAAGTTTTACACTGTCTTATTCAAAAAAATAAAATTACTGAGCTCAAAACTGTTCTGATGTGTTCTTGGGGATTTGATCGGAGTAGTGGGCATTCGCCTTACAAACAAGGTTATGATAGTGTCAATGAGAAACAGACTCCTACAGATGAAAATCTGTTCGTTACTACACTTATCCCCTTAAGGTTATCAAGTGAAGTGGATGTAATTTTGTGGAATAATGTTACATCTCAATCTCCAAGATTCTGTCGCCCTATTCAAATTCGATACGCAAAGGAATCAACAGAAGTAATTCTTGCCCAAAAGAAGGCCATCTAAGAACAAATTCTGAAATTACAAGCCTTTGAAATTTTGATTGAAGGCTGTCGTCTTAAAGTACAATATACATTATTAATGACTTTAATTGATGGTAAGGTATTAAATACGATCACCAACACGCCATCAATGAAAATTTGTGCTATCTGTCATGCTGTTCCTAAACAATTTAACGATCTATCTAATATAAAGAGTGTGAAATGTATGCCTCATGAGGAGTCACTGTTACATGGAATCAGCCCTTTGCATGCCTGGATAAGAATTTTCGAATTTTGCTACATGTTTCTTATAAATTGGTTATCAAAAGATGGGATGCCAGAGGCGCTAAGAATAAAGAACAGGTAGCATTAAGAAAACAAGAGGTGCAATCAATTCTGTGGGAAAAAATGGGACTTAGAGTGGATAAACCAAAGCCTGGAGGAAGTGGTACCAGCAATGATGGAAACACAGCTCGCAGGGCATTTAAAGATAGTAAACTTTTGTCTGATTGCCTTGGTCTTAATCACGAATTGCTTCAACGTTTTAAGGTAACTTTAATTAGCCTCTCTTGTCATCTTCCTCTCGATTCAAGTCGATTTGAAGAATTTTGCACCTCTACTGCAAAACTGTATGTCTCGCTCTATTCGTGGTACCCTATGTCTCAAACGGTTCACAAAATTCTTATTCATAGCGGAGAAATAATAAAAAACAGCATCTTACCGGTAGGTATGCTCGGAGAAGAAGCATCTGAAGCTTAAGGAAGCTTAAAAAAAAATTAAAACAACAAAAAATTAAAAAAAAAGGAGTCTGAAGTCGCACTGTAACCTCCTCGTGGTAGATTCCGGAAACTACAACTTATTATGTAGGCTAACTGCAGGCGTGTCTCTTTATCTGACATATTGGATCCACCATTTTCAATTGTTTAAATCTAATTGCAGATTTGTCAACAGCGATACAAAAAAAGCCCGAGTAACAAGTTTCAAATTAATCAGATAAAATTAAAAAAAAAGGTCCGCATAAGGGATTCGACATTTTTAATTCCTAAAATCTGGCAGCAGATTCGTAATCAGCGCCCCCAAAAACCCCTAAATACTAAGTTTGGTAAAAAATAATTAATTTTAAAAAATTTATGTCCGCCATATTGGATCCGCCATTTTGAATTGTTGAAATCTGACTTCATATTCGTATTCAGAGACCCCAAAACCTGTACATAGCGGTATTAAAAGTTATAAATTGTTGGTGTTTTGGGAATTATGAATTTTGGCCACTTATAAGGGTCTCCTGGCCCATAGTGCACTGACGATGTTTCAGACGGCTTATGCACGCGTCTAACGCCAGTGTTTGTCAGCTGTTGAGCGTGAAATTGGTGTAAAATTTCATATGAAACTTTTAGAGGACCCGGTACTCAAACTTACAAATTATTCGAAAAAGTGTATGATACATTATTGGTGATGGTGGTGGTTCTTAAGGTGTTGTCTGAGTGACACAGACCTGACCCAATTAGCACAGAAGATGCCATTTTGATGCAAGACTTGTAGAACGACTACTTTTTTTAGTCGAACCATCTTGATTTGGCTATGAATGTGCCTATGTTATATATTTTCTTTGAAGTTAACCATGGAGAATTCCCCCAGCATTCTTTGTCGCAGATCTCCCAGGCTTGAGCACTCGCACAGATAGTGAAAGACTATTTCTTAGTTTCTTCGTCAATTTTACATGTATGTATCCAAACTAGAAAATAAAGTTGGCTGTGGAGTGGCGGCCTCAGCAGTCTAGCGTAAGTGCACTAGCCTGCCATTCCCACGTAGAGCACGGTCCTCGCACTTTTCCAAATTTACCTACCTTCCCTGTTTCTAATATAAAAAAATAAATAAAAAATAAAAATATATAAAAATTCCTCCAATTCCATTCCTCAATCCCGAAAACATATCCTTTCCATCCTTACTCTCGCACAATAGTCAGCACATTATTTGCATTGAGGCTGCTAAAACAAGCAAAAAACAAAGAAAAACACACAGTTATACATTGCATTAGTGGCGCCAGCAAGAGGAAGCGGGCGACCGCGATAAAAGCGCAGACACTCCAAATTTAGCGAAGTCCTCAACCATCTGTGCGATCCTTCTGCCAGAAACATATGAGACAGGCAGTAAGAAGGCGTTGTTCCTAGGCAACGCCAGGTGGGTATTCCCACTACTTAGGACTGGTAGTGGCAGGTTAATCCCCACCCTGTTAGAAATAAAAAACATATTAACGAAACCAACGTAAGACTGAGTCTTGTCGAGGCCCTATGCTCTCGAGAGGAGTGAACAAGGAAAAAAATGGAGTTTTTTCAAAAGAATAAGGATTAGAACTATATGTCCGACTTTCGGACTACTGTAGCGTCTACCAGGCAGAAGTCTTAGCCATAAAGGAGGTCACTGTACACCAATAACTTTTCGAACAGCCAGGTCGCCATCAAATCAATGGTGGCAGTTATAATGAGATAAAAGGTTGCTCAGAAATGTCTGGCAGCTCTAATTTATATTAGTACCGTCCTGAAGGCCAGCCTTTTATGGGTTCCCGTAGATAGAGATATTGAAGGAAATGAAAACAAAAGCAATATTGGTATTCCTATGGCAACTTGCAAATTAAGGATAATATTATATAAATTAAGTAATATTCTCCAGGAGATCAATATATCATGGAGAGAAGAAAACACTTGTTTTACAACCAGGCTGATTTGGCCGCAAATAGATAACAAAAGGTCAGGAGAATTTCTCAACCTCTCAAGAGAGAACATCTTGAAGGTCGTGGCTTATGTCACTGGTCATTGGCTGTTAGGTAGGTACTCTTCTGGGTTAGGTGTATTTTCTCATGAATGCAGAAGAAGCAGTAGAGACGAGAAAGAAGAAGAAACAGTAGAACACTTCCTCGCGCTAAAGCATTATCTTCTCCTTTGCATTGCTTGACGATTTTTGAATTGGTTGTAGATGACTTTAAAGCTAAGATGGCTGCCTGACTTTTTGAAAAAATGCATATGATGTATACTTGTATTAGTTGTTGTGGATGGTTTCTAATTATACTGCAAGCTTCCCTTATCCCGAGAACGTTTGCTTGATAAATACTATTCCAATTCCTCAGGCGAAAGGACTTGGAAGTTTCGAGGCCTGCAGAATATACACCAAAAAACGCTCGGTGCTTCGCAGTATATGCACTTGGGATCGCTTACTTTATCGAAGCAGTATAGGTATCTCCGGAAGTATCCGTGGCCCGAGAGACACCGAGCCATTAAACAGTTCACTTCCCCGAATGCGGCGTTTCCACATATTTGGCTA